>QEOT01004226.1:104583-149973 GCA_003123785.1 Pterocarya stenoptera
CTCTCTCTCTCTCTCATATTGTTTGCCATGGAAGAAGAAAGTAGTTAGTGGAGGATTTAAGAAAAATAGTTGAGAGAGACCATTCTCCTTCCACCAAAAGCCAAACCAGTTTCTTGAAGACAAAACCATCTCACCAAACCCCAATTAAACAATTAAACAAAGCAAAGCTTAATTCAACTAATGTAAAGTCTCTCTTTTTCTCCCAGGTTGTTCATTTCTTTCTCTATATTTCCATCTCTCTCTTCTCGTCTCTCACCACTTTCCCTCCCTCTCTCTCTCTCTCTCTCTCTCTCTCTCTCTCCATGCAGCCACCTCGCCGGAAAGGACCTCTGTTCTACTCCGAAAACGGAGCAATGAAAAGCCGTAAAAACAACAATCTCTCAGTATTTGTTGTGGTCTTTTCGGTGTTCCTTTTTGGGGTCTTCATGTACAATGAAGACGTGAAGTCCATTGCTGACTTTCCATTCTCACGGTCCAAGCAACAAGAAATCCAAGAAGAGCCATCCAAACTAACAATCCCTTTTCAAGAAACTACCAAGAAGGGCATCGAAAAAGAAGTTTTGCTTTCGGTGAAGTCAAGAACTAAACTAGAAGAATCCCAGGAAGAGAATTCCGAGGAAAAACAAGAGCCGGTGGATTTGAAATCTATTCTAGCAAAGGAAGAGGAGCAAAAGATAGAATTGCCGGTTGTTGAGGAAGATGATGAAGATATTGAATTGCCTCCGGAAGAGTGTGATTTGTTCACAGGAGAGTGGGTTTTCGATAACGCGACCCATCCTTTGTACAAAGAAGATGAATGTGAATTTCTGACGGCGCAAGTGACTTGCATGAGGAATGGGAGAAAAGATTCCCAATACCAGAATTGGAAATGGCAACCAAGAGATTGTTCTTTGCCAAAGTCAGAGACTTTGAAAAACTTTCAATTGTTTCCTATATTCTCTCCTGTTTCTGGGATTGTTAATCTATATGTTTGTGCTTATGTTTTTATGTTTGTGTCGTCTAGGTTCAAAGCCAGATTGCTGCTTGACAAGCTAAGGGGAAAGAGGCTTATGTTTGTAGGAGATTCATTGAATAGGAATCAGTGGGAGTCTATGGTTTGTTTGGTTCAATCTGTCGTTCCTCCAGGCAGGAAGAGCTTGAACAAATCAGGCTCTCTTTCTGTTTTCAGAATTGAGGTACCTCTCTCTCTCTCTCTCTCTCTCTCTCTCGCTGGCAGAAGCAACCATATTCTTTACCTTATCTAATCTAGTATTAGACAAAACGTGCCTATATTATTAGTGCCTTCAACCATATTGTTTATCCTGATCATTGGCCTTAAAAATTATTTGATACTCAGTCCAACTAGTTTGATTGGCCATGTTGGCCAATTTACTTGACATTTTCAAATCACAATGGGTAAGAGCAGGGCCTCACAACTCATATGTGGCATGTTAGCCCGCCGGTTGTAATTAAGATTTAAGAAATGGGAAGAAATTGGTGGACATTGCTTCAGAATTCCGCAATATATTGTGACTAATTTGAGATTAATGCTCCATGTGAATGAACCATTTATAGGACTATAACGCTACAGTGGAGTTCTATTGGGCCCCGTTTTTAGTGGAGTCAAATTCAGATGATCCCAATATGCACAGCATATTGAATCGTATAATCATGCCTGAATCAATCAACAAGCATGGAGTTAATTGGAAGGACGTAGACTACCTGATCTTTAACACATATATATGGTGGATGAACACTTTCGCTATGAAAGTCCTGTAAGTACTTTATAAGTTGGTTGCTGCTAATTCTACATCATTCTATTTAAAGAAAAGCTAGCGCTAGCTATTGAGGTTGATTTTTTTTTATTTGCGATCTGATGGAAAAGTCGAGGAACGTTCGATGGAGGATCCACGGAGTACGATGAGATCGATCGGCCTGTAGCATACGGGAGAGTTTTGAAGACATGGGCTGACTGGGTGGATGGAAATATAAATCCAAATCGAACCATCGTATTCTTCAGCAGTATGTCTCCTCTGCATATCAAGTACGTACTATTCCTTCCCTCAAATTTATATTCCCCAATGATTAAAGCGTTCTGATTAGTCTATTGCTGCTACTAATTCAAATTGTCCAACTCAATTCCCTTTATTATATTACTTTCCAAATCTTTTTTATATGCCACACGGACCTTAGTAGATTAGTTGTAGTTGAGAGATTATGTGATGAGCTCAGCCATTATACTTTTCTTGTTGTCCAATGAGGGAGCCTCGGTGGTTGATACCGTGGGCCCGTGACCTCTAAGCATCATTGGATCCTAGCTTGCTAATTAGTGTCCTTTAAATCTTTGGTTGGTTAACCACCACCACATATATTCTTCCCGATACTCATCTCTTTTTTTTTTTTTTTTTCTTCATTATTGCCTTCCTAATACCGCAATCATTATTGTATGGTTGAAATTGTGCATTATTTGGAAGTTTCCCACTGGGAATAGATAACTCGTTTTTATCCAAAAAAAAAAAAAAAAAGATAACTCGTGAAATCATCAATGCCATGCAATTTGTGTTAGGAGCGAGGACTGGAACAACCCAGACGGCATAAAGTGTGCTAAGGAGACTACCCCAGTTATGAACATGTCAACCCCATTGGAGGTAGGCACCGATCGAAGGCTCCTTGTTATCGCCAGCAATGTGACACACTCAATGAGATTGCCGGTCCACTTCATAAACATCACCACCCTCTCTGAGTATAGAAAAGATGCACATACCTCCGTCCACACCATCCGTCAAGGCAAAATGTTGACACCGGAACAACAGGCTGACCCAGCCACCTTTGCGGATTGTATCCACTGGTGTCTTCCAGGATTGCCCGACACTTGGAACGAGTTCCTCTACACACGTATCATCTCAAAATCTTGACACGCGATTTATTTTTGTTTCTGGGTTCACTTGCCACCTGTTATGTCTCTCGTGTAAGCGCTCATGTAATTCTCCTTCAATTTTCTCCTGTAGCTGTCTTATAGCTTGGTAATTTCTGGGGTTGAGCCATTGAATTTTTCTGGGTTCTACCCATTTAAGAGAGGTGGGAGATGAGCATGCCAAATTTGTGCCAAGTAGGCGAAGGACGCCTAAGTCCACAAAAAGGGGCAACTTAACGCACGCATCCGAATTGTTCAATGCATACTTGGAGAAGAAAATAAAACTACAAATTGTACGTTAGGCACAATTGCTTTTCAGTTACTTTTCAAGCTCGCCTGCTCAAATTCAAGCAATGCATACCGTATTAACGTTTTGTGTTTCATAAAATATTTGCGACCTCAAGGGGGTGCATGAGAGAAAAATAGAACACAGCATGCATGTCCGTTAATTGACGTCCGTCGTATTTCGTATTAATGCATCTATGGAACTTCCTAAAAAGCGTGCAAACTGAAACAGAGTAGTCATAGATGGAAGAGAAGAGAAGTATGATACGAGAGATATGAAGTTGGAAAAAGGTATTCTTATTCAGTGAGTCTCATTACAGATGAATGGGTCTATACTTATAGCAAAATACAGATGAGCAAACGTAACTGTAATAACTAACTTTCTAAGTAAACAAATGAAAACATTACACGTGTTTATTCTAAACTTTACATTGCATTTTATCAATCTATAATAGTCCCCCTCAAGATGATGTGTATATATTATGCACATTCATCTTGGATAACAAAGTATCAAACGGTTTGGAACCAAGAGGCTTAGTCATCAAATCTGCAATTTGATGAACAGATGCAATGTGTAAAACTGTCAGTGATCCTTCTTCTATTTTCTCACGCACCAAATGACAATCCAGCTCTATATGTTTGGTCCTTTCATGATGAACTGGATTAGCTGCTATATGAAGGGCAGCTTGATTATCACAAAACAATAAAGCTGGTTGTGTATGTGATTGATGCAGGTCCTTAAGTAATGATCGGATCCATGTTATTTCACAAACTGTAAACGCCATTGATCTATATTCAGCTTCTGCTGATGATCTAGAAACCGTATGTTGCTTCTTTGATTTCCAAGATATCAGAGAATCCCCAATGAAAACACAATAGCCACTGACTGATCTGCGAGTGTCTATACAACTTGCCCAATCTGAATCTGAAAATGCCTTTATATGCACTTTGGAATGACTTGGAAATAAAAGACCTTGTCCAGGAGCTGATTTCAAGTATTTAAGAATCCTCATTGCAGCTTGAAGATGAGGTATTCGAGGACTATCCAGATATTGACTTAAATGATGAACTGCAAAAGTAATATCTGGTCTGGTATGAGTGAGGTAAATTAATCTGCCAATTAATCTTCGATAACCAGAAACATCATCAACCAATTCACCTTCATCTTTCGATAGTTTGACATGAGTGTCCATGGGAAACAGAACAGGTTTGGCAGCTAACAATCCAAAATCTGCTAGTAGTTCTAGAGTGTATTTTCTTTGAGATAAAGAAATACCTCTTTTTGATCTTGCAATTTCCATCCCGAGAAAGAACTTGGCTGGTCCCAAATCTTTCAATTTAAAATGAAGAGTTAAAGCTGCTTTGACAGAGTCAATTGCCTCTAAATCACTGCTAGCAAGCAGTATATCATCCACATAAAGCAATAAAGCCACAAATGAACTTCCTTCCTTCTTAGTGAACAAGGAGTAATCTGCCTTTGACTGTGTGAATCCAATATCAAATAGCACAGATTTGAACTTTGAATTCCATTGTCTGGATGCTTGCTTCAAACCATATAAGGATCTTTGCAACTTACATACCCGAGAGTCCCCCTTAGGTAGATAACCAGGAGGTGCTTTCATGAAAACTTCTTCATCTAAGTCTCCATATAAAAAAGCATTGTTGATATCTAGATGAAACAGATGCCAGTTGTGTATTGCAGCCAGTGATAATACACATCTAACAGTGACCATCTTTGCAACAGGTGAGAAAGTTTCAAAAAAATCTAGGCCTTCTCTTTGAGTGTACCCTTTTGCTACTAATCTTGCCTTATGTCTCTCAATAGAACCATCTGAATTGTATTTAATTTTATACACCCATTTACAACCTATGGGTTTTTTATTTGGAGGAAGTGATGTAAGAAGCCAAGTGTTATTTGATTCAAGTGCAGACAATTCGGCAGACATGGCATCTCTCCAATGAGTATGCCTAACAGCTTGGTGATAAAAGTTTGGTTCAATTTCAGTAGATATGGCAACAGAAAATACTCTATGTGATTGAGATAATTTCGAGTATGATAAGACATCAGAAATGCTATACTTAGTACCTGTATTGATGGCAGGACCTATGAAAGAAGATTGAGAAGTAGAATCAGCCAGATTGCAGTGAAAAGATTGTAGGTAACCAGGTGCTTTGTGCTGTCGAGTTGATCTCCTCAGAACTGGAAATTGGGTTTCATCATTCAAATTTGGTGAGTCTGTATTTTCTGGATTAGGATGATTTCTGGATTTTTCTTGAGGATTAGAAGGGATATTATCAAGAGTAGGAATATTTGTGTTCTCAGTAGAATCAAAAACTGGTTTTGGAAAGACTATGTTATCTGATGATGAATAAGGAATATTGTCCAGATTTGAAGTGAAGGTTGAAGAATCATTCTTTGATATAAAAGGAAAAATTGTTTCATGAAAAACCACATCCCTCGAAATAAAGAAATTTTTATTTTCTAAATCAAACAATTTATATCCTTTTATACCAGAAGGATAACCTACAAAAACACATTTTTTGGCTCTTGGTGAAAATTTGTTTCTGTTTTGAACAAGTGTTGACGCATAGACTAAACAACCAAAGACTTTCAAATGATTATAAAATGGGTTTGAATTATGAAGAACTTCATATGAAGACTTGTTGTTTAAAATTAAAGATGGAATACGATTTATGAGATAACATGCAGTTAATATGCATTCTCCCCAAAAAACTAAAGGAACATTTGACTGAAATTTTAAAGCTCTTGCTACATTTAGCAAGTGTTGATGCTTTCTTTCAACTATAGAATTTTGTTGAGGTGTTTCCACACATGACATTTGATGTATTATTCCTTTTAAAGCATAAAAATCTGCCATTTTAAATTCTAAACCATTATCACTTCTTAGACATTTTATTTTCTTCCCAAACTGTGTTTCAATCAAATTGTAAAAATTCTTGAAAATGTTTCTGACCTCAGACTTGTTTTTCATCAAATATATCCAAGTAAATCTCGAATGATCATCAACTATAGTAAGAAAAAATCTGGAACCATTATGGGTTGGAATTGAAAAAGGACCCCATATATCACAATGGACAATATGGAAAATGGAGCTTTCATTATATGGATGAATTTGAAATGGTAATCTTTTCTGTTTTGCCAAGGGGCAAACAGTACAATGATGATCAACAATTTTATCAGAAATGTTGATGTCTGGTACATTATTGGAAAGAAAAAACAGTCGAGATATGGAAGGATGTCCTAGTCTGCTATGCCAGACTTTAGAACTTGTTACAGAGTTGACAAGAGTTGATTTGGTTTGAACTACAACATTGCTAGCACCTGGTTTCTGCAGTATGTAAAGCCCAGCTGATCTTCTAGCTATCCCAATCGTCTTCCATTGGGTAAGTTCCTGAATAAAGCAAAATTCAGATGAGAATATAAAAGAGCATTTCTGATTTGAAGTAAGTTTACTCACAGAGAGCAGATTATATGAAAAAGATGGTACACAAAGTACATCTTTGAGGATTAGATTTTCAGATATTTGAACTATACCAGCATGAGTTACGGGTACAGTATTTCCATTTGGGAGTTTAACAGAAATGTTTAAGGCTTCTGTGGTTGAGGTAAAGATGTCAATTGAATGAGCAATATGGTCTGTAGCACCTGTGTCTACAATCCAAGTATTTTCAGATATTGAAGATGAAATTGAAGAACTTAAAGAAAGGCTAGAATTTGATGATATACCTTGAGCAGATTTATCAATCGAATTAGAAATGATGTTTGCAGCTTGGTGATTGGTATTATCATCAGGTTGTGAGTGAATTAAAGATAACAATTTTCGATAGTCTTCTTGAGAGAATGGCATTTGATTAAAATTCTCAAAAGGAGTACTCAAAGTTTGGCCCGAAATTTGATTAGCAGTTGCTGTAAACTTTCCTTTCTGTCGAAGATTGGTTGAATTCTGTTTGAAGCCTGGAGGGTAGCCATGGATCTTGTAGCATTTCTCCACTGTATGATTGTTCATACCACAATGAGTGCAGAATAGCTTATCCCTTCTTGGCTGTTGCTTTCCAGGAATAAATCTTTTCATTTCTGGATTTGTATCTTGAACTTTGCTCATGAAAGCAGCAGTGTCAATCATGTTGTTCTTGCTGATCTCTCTTTGTTTCTCTTCTTGAACAACCAAAGAAAAAACTTTAGTTATATTCGGCAAAGGTTCTAACATCAGAATTTGTCCTCTGATATGGGAAAAACAATCATTTAATCCCATCAAAAATTGCATTACATGCTGTCTTTCTTGATAACCCAAGAAACTCTTTATTGCATTACATGTACAGAGTCTTGATGCTCCACATGAACATGTTGGAACCTGATTATAATCCAGCAACTCATCCCATAGGGATTTGAATCTTGTATAATAATCTCGCACTGATGAGTCTTCTTGCGTCAAGATTGATAAATCTTTCTGTAGTTGAAAGATTCTTGGACCATTTCCTTGTGTGAATCTGTTTTTCAGATCATCCCACATTTCTTTAGCTGTTCTTGCACATATTATGCTACAACCGATTTCTTTTGAGACAGAACTGATAATCCAGGAAGAAACCATATTATTGCATCTCTCCCACAATTCATAGGCAGAATTCGTTGAACTTGGTTGTACAATCGATCCATTCACGAACCCAATCTTGTTCTTGGCTTTCAAAGCCATCATCATGGACCTGCTCCATGTATGATAGTTTTCCCCGGTGAGGACATTTGACACCAGTATATTTCCTGGTGAATCACCACTTTGTAAGTGATAGTGACTTGGAATAATCTCCATATTTGAATTAGAAATGGAAGCGGAAGCGGAATCAGCCATTTACAATCTGATACCATGAAACATAGTAGTCATAGATGGAGGAGAAGAGAAGTATGATACGAGAGATATGAAGTTGGAAAAAGGTATTCTTATTCAGTGAGTCTCATTACAGATGAATGGGTCTGTACTTATAGCAAAATACAGATGAGCAAACGTAACTGTAATAACTAACTTTCTAAGTAAACAAATGAAAACATTACACGTGTTTATTCTAAACTTTACATTGCATTTTATCAATCTATAATACAAACACCACTAAATAGGACCTCCAGAGTAGCCATCAAGTAGATACAGCACCATACTGAGAAAGCACCAACAGACATTACTGAACGCAAAAACAGATGCGCCTAAAAGAGACGCAGCCAGAACGAGCGGCGCCAAACCCTAAAACACCATTCTAGAACAATACAACTAGGCAGCACGAACTACTTGCATGCAGCAACTAAACCCACACCCCTACGGTCATACTCAAAACAGCTGGGAAGTACTACACTAGCTAGCCCTGAACTTGGACTCATCGATCGGAACACCCTCCTCGCGTGTACGTTCCTCTCCGGACTTGTCCACAGTGCTTAGACCACCCTTTCGACCCATCTCCTGGTACCCTTCTGTGCCCAGCTGCTCCCTCCTTGTCTGCCCTCCTCGGCTCCTCCCTTGCATCACGCAAAAGTATGTAACATCAGAACTTAGCAAAATATTCGATCGTACGTTACATATATAACCGAGAACTAAAGAGAGCAAAAATAAAACACATGATACGCCCAATTCATGCACGCATATATGTGCAAACCGTAAGTTCTGATTAGTAAATACAAACATCTGTGACGAATTAAGAGAAGTATTTAAATAGCTACCTTCAGCGAGGTGTTCCTGCGCTTCAAGGCTCTTGCCACCTGTTCCACCAGGGATCACAGTCTCCCCCTGTCTAGCCCTGGCGTCAAGTTCTGCCCTTTCCCGTTCCGTAGACATTGCTGATCTCTTATTATGTTGTGGAAGCTTTGGCAAAGTTAACCTGAGAACATGCAAAATCGTTGAAATCTTTGTAATGCCTGTGTTATAACAGCGCTTGGACGAGGGGATCGCCACTTTATAGGACACATTTGGAGAAGAGCATATTGGACTGGATGACACATGCGTAATGATGCGGCAATTTTGGGCAAGAACTGTGGGACACGCGGGTCACCGGTAGGAAAAAGAATGACACGAGTCATGCCTTGGTGACAATGATGTGAAAGAGACCTGTTCAAGCGACACGTATGCAGGTCTAGCTTCGGTTGGGGATGGCCGGAGTGATCACTAACTGCAGTATTGCTGCCAAATTTCAGTTTTCGAAGTGTTTCTGTTCGATCTAACAGACTGACGGTATCTTTGAAAGAGTGTTTTTGTAAAGTTTTGTAAAAGCAATATGAATCCCTAATTTTTGTATTTGCAAAGAGCGACCAGTCACGGACCTTACTAGAATGGTCATTACTCGTTAGGTCGTTAGCACAGTCAGCGCCCCTTAGTCAAACGGCCTTGATTCGTCGCCTCGCCGAAAAAAAAAATCGAATTATTAAGAAAGAAAGTTCTAAAAGTCAACCAAGTCAATTCCTTTTCTACAACATCGTTTACCGAGCGGTTTACGTATCCCATCTTTGATGATCTGTGTTTGCGTTTCCCGGAGAAGAAACAACCTCAATTAACCCAAATAGTAAAACGTGCATTGCGCTTTGACTGTACGTCTCAAACTCTTTCTACTCTCTCCAAGGCTACCGAACTTGCAGCAAAAAGAACATGGAAAGGCCCATCCACAAGGAGATAGATGTAAAGAGGAAATTGTTGCCACTGATGCAGAATTCTTGAATGAGATTTTTGTTCTTGACTCTGTTGACGCAGGCATATATGCAAGAAGGTAATCTTGTGGGCTCAAATGTTGGCGACTGTCGTGCTGTTATATATGAGCCGAGGCATTGCTGAGGCCCTCGCATCCGATAACCGAGCATCCAGGGAACATGAAAAAGAAGGAATTGGAATCGTGGTAATTAAGCAGCTAGCTGTTACTCCGGTAATGCTATGCATAGAAAACTTGTTTTGAAATGAAGAATAAACGTGCTACATTTGTAGCTAATCAATTTTTGTAACAATAATCGGAGGTTTTGTGGATTGGTGTTTGGAGAGTACAGGGGTGATCTCCTGCTGTATCAAGCGGAATTGGAGATCGACACCTAATTAAACAATGGATAACAGCATAACCAGAGGCCAAAGTCATAAGGATCAACGGCCCTAACTTCGAGTTCCTAATTCTAGCCTAATTGGCTTTGGAGTTCACAAAAAAATTGTATGAATTATTGTCAAGTTGGATTATCAAATCGAGCCGCACAAAACAGAACCAGGCTCGATACACATAAAAAATTCCAACACGTTACGCTTGATAGATTTGGTAAGTGATATATTGTCCTTTTTTCTTTTCTTTCTCTTCTTTGAGGTTAATGATCAAGAGGCAATATTAGATGTGGTTCGGTCTCTGTGCATACGATCGACTGGAAAAAGCCAAATCCATTTTTGTTCGCTGGTAAAAAGCTCGTGACTTATCGGCCGATGGCCTGGAGGCTCCACGGATGACGTACACAAGTCATGTCACGATGATGATCCAATTGAACCATCTTGTTTCGTGATTTAACTTTGGGATGGAATTTCAAATTGAGATAATCGGTGAGTCGGTGACATGTAGTTAGTTGTCCTGGGAATTATGATTTTTTGGAAGAAAGTTGCAAGCAGCGAAAGCTAGAAATTAAGCAAAAATATCTTTTGAACAAGCCAGTGCTAAGAGGATTGACCCATTAAAAGAGTTATACAAACTTATTAATTAATAAGCTCTTACCTTTCTCCCTTTTAAAACGTTACTACATAGATTCTGAACGCACAACCTCACAATCCATTCAAATCGTATAAAGAATAACGGAAGAAGAGAGTTATAAATTAGAGAAATGCTTTGGGATCCGAATTTGGATCCCGAATGAGTGTACCTAATTTTTTTTTTTTTTTTTATTAAAACTTAGTGATTAAGAAAATGCTTTTAAATGATATTGTGAATTTTTTATAGTTTTTTTAAATATTTATAATGATTAAAAAAATATGTAAAATAAATAAATAAATAAAATAAATAAAATACACTATTCGGTAACTTCTTCGGGCTACTTTTTCGGTAGCCCTAGCACTACACTATAAATTATACTATTTTACTCATTGGCATGTGTAACCAGATTCACATGTTCTCGTGACAGGCATACGGAAATTTTGTATTGTACAGAAAATGCCAGAGATATGTCGTCGCAGGGAGTAGTAATGTAGTATATTTATGCAGGCAATATTTTTCACATTTCGGAGCTTCTCAATATTTTATGCTGTTCTTACCGCGCAACGCAACAACGACATATATAAATGTATCCAAAAAAAAAAAACAATGACATATATAAATGCAGGCAACCGTTTTTTGCGCCACCATCGGTCCAAACCAAAGCAAGACATGTCGTCCCATAAAAAGAAGGCAACAATTCTGTCCGGGTCGGGCAAGCAGTCCAAAGAGTCAAAGACTCGAAATATACGTTGAGTGGGTCGATTGTATTTGTATTCCGGACTCGGAATCGACCCGGCATCTATAAAACCAAGGCAAGGCAGGCAAATGACCCTCGCCTCTTGGCTTAAGCCCATCTTACGTCTCTTCCTTTCCGACGAAGATTTTTTTTTTTTTTTTCTTTTTTGAAAATTTACTATTGCATCTCTATATGCTTTCATAGTGTGACTGTGACAGACTCTTGTCCATGCGATCTCTGCTCCTCCTTGCCACCGTATCAGTCACCTTCCCCTTCCACTCATAATCAGTAAGTCGCATCTTGAATTTCTCCGTCTCGCTGTAGATCTCTCACTCTCCTCCATTGGAGGGTTACAGGGTTTGTTCGCTGCGTCAGATCTTGCAGCGATTCGAATCCCCTGTGAGCTTCGATCCGCCTCTCCATCGTTGATCTGATTACATCCACAGCTGAACCACCATGGCGGCCGCCAACGCTCCGATCACCATGAAAGAGGCCTTAACTGTCAGTTCTCTCGCTCCCTTTTCCTCTACTTTTTGCTATAATCCGAATGACTGCTCTTTGAGCTTTATGAATAGTTTGAAACGATAGCCGTCTTTTGAGCTGGAAAGGAATTGCTGGCATAATTACGTTGGTTTAGTTATTATTGTTTTGTTCAATTTCGATTCCATGCCAAATTCTGTGCTATGACTTCAGCTGTTTGCTAATCTCGCAGTGCTTGTAATGCTTAGTCTGCATCATATTTTCGATGGATTTGAAATTTCTGTTTTCTACTCAGATCTGTAAAATACTCCGTCACTTTTTTAAAGTTGCTTCATAATTTGTCTCAGAGAATATAATTTCACTATCTATTTTTAGACTGCATTTTTTTGTGACTAGTAAGATAAGTTCGGTATTATCAAGCACACATGGAATATGCATCAGACTTACAGAATTGGATAAAGTAAAGAGGTGAAGAAAATCCAGGAAGTTATAACTGGAATAACATAACTGAGCTTCCATCCGACAGTAAGGGAATTGAAAAAGAAACCCTTGAGGTCTCTCTAATTCCTTGTGCTGTCTTCAAAGCTTCTGTCATTTTCCTCTCCGTGTACGTGACACATCAAGATCAGTCTCAATAAGGCCTCACTGTGACGATTAACAAACCGTCCTTTCCAGAGCATTAATAAATGTACTATCTGTCAACACACCATCCAGTTGGCCCTAAAAGATTAAAAACAACATGTCATAAAGTGCTGGCAACATCACAATGGAGTTAAAGATGATCCACAGATTCCTAATTTGTCTTACACTTTAACTCCATTCTATCACCATAACACGTCTCTTCCTTAAGTTCTCCACAGTAAAATATATGATGTGATCTGTTTTGTATACATGTGCTCATTACCTTGGAATTAACCTGTAACCGAGTTACCGAGCATAGACTTGTGTGATTTGACATGGTTGCAGTTACTGAGATCTGTGTGATGTGATCTGATTAGTATACAATATAAGCACGTGTATGATCTGACCTGATTTGATAAGCCGTAAACACAAATGGCATTATAGACTTGTATGATCTGATGTGATTGCAGTTACCCAGCATTGGGATTAATCCGCAATTCATTACGTTTACTCATGTTACTATGGAGTCCGATAAGTATATATGCGTGCGGGAAACAGCGCCACAGAATAGCATTGTTATTGTTGATATGAATATGCCGATGCAGCCTTTGAGGAGGCCAATTACTGCAGACTCAGCACTTATGAATCCAAATTCCAGAATCCTTGCTTTGAAAGGTAGGATGCGGTTATCACTTAATTATTTGTTGCTTCTCATGTCATGCAATCTTAAAACATTAGGATTTTTTCGCGTTTGTTGTCACATACTCCTTAGTGTGCGATTAGTTTAACCTCAAGCGTGTAAGCTCATGGATGTATTTTGGCCTAAATGTTTTGATCCAATATGTTTGTGTATGCAAGTAGTTGAACCAATTTTTATGCCCAGTGTTACTTGTTTGTCTATCTGTCCTCAACTGCTCAAGTATATTAGGATACTTAGTTAAGAAAGAATTTAACTTTTGGCTTGCTAATTGAGGCACTCCCCAATGCTGCTGTGTTTTATATTTTTTCCTGCTAAAAATCAATATATACACACATATATATATATATTTAAGGGTTCATGCATACTTATATTATTCTCTGCGCTCACATTGTTTTATCTGCGACATTCCTCTGTAGCTCAACTCCAAGGAACCAATCNTTTTTTTTTTTTTTTTTGCGGGTATGATTTTAATACTATGAGATCGAGATCATACGTAAATCGAGTCCCTGTTCTTCTTCCTGTCTAGATCATGTTTTGGAAGTGGATTACAGTGAAGATGCTGGGCCTGGTGACACAGACCTCAGTGTATCATTGGTCCATTGAAGGTAAAATCTATTTATTTAACACATTTCAGTATACTTATTAGAGAACCTATTTCAGTGTTATGCTGCCATAATCTCAGGTTCTAATTGTTCACTGTTATATGGTCCTCATTGCATATCTGATGTAGGTGATTCTGAGCCGGTAAAGATGTTTGATCGAACAGCTAATATGGCAAACAACCAGATAATAAATTATCGATGTGACTCTTCTGAAAAGTGGTTGGTTTTGATTGGAATTGCTCCTGGTTCTCCCGAGGTATGTTTCTGTCTTTCTGTTCCTGTCTATTCAAAGTTCCTCACCTCGTATCAATGAGATCTAGCTAAGATGATACTTCCTCGAACGTGATGTGGGTTGAGATTGCGGGCTGAAAATTCACTAAATGAATGTCTAATTTACCAATAAAAAATACCCAAGCGATGGGGTTGTGCCCATACCACTCTTAATAAAATTTCGGTATATGTACTTATTAAAAAACCTTGCCAATAAAAAGCGGTGGTTACGTCAATGCTCTTTTGGATTAAGGGTCTGATACTACCACATCGAAGGGAGTATAGAGAGCTGATATTTCCAAGTGAAAAAAAAAACGCTTTACGGAGAAAGTGAGAATATGCGTGGTCGAACTACATTTAATCGTACCCAATGAGCTCTAAGCTAACTGCATCAATCTAGCTGAGTTGACCTGAAAGATATCATAAATTTGCTTGGATGCTTTGCAATCCCCGATTTAACTGCCTGCCTGATTTTTATTTTCTTTTCTATTTTTTGTGTTAATTTGTACAACTGTCTTGGTATTCTGGTTTTGATTTCCTCATCTGATTTTGATTATAGAGGCCACAATTGGTTAAAGGAAATATGCAGCTTTTCTCCGTTGATCAGCAGCGCAGTCAAGCTCTTGAAGCACATGCTGCATCATTTGCCCAATTTAAGGTGTGCGGGTTTCCCTTTCCTAATGCTATTCAAAATTACATGTTTTTTCAAAGGTAACAAAATTCTTTAAATGAGTGCAAAACATACACAGTTTTATGGATGTCGGTAAACTTTATGTTTTTACAGGTCCCAGGAAACGAGAATCCTTCTATTCTTATTTCCTTTGCCACAAAGACCCTCAATGCCGG
The DNA here is from genome assembly GCA_003123785.1 of Pterocarya stenoptera. Classification (NCBI taxonomy): domain Eukaryota; kingdom Viridiplantae; phylum Streptophyta; class Magnoliopsida; order Fagales; family Juglandaceae; genus Pterocarya; species Pterocarya stenoptera. Next base: position 119,718 of record QEOT01004226.1, read on the forward strand.
ACAGATTACATCAAAGTTGCATGTTATTGAGCTTGGTGCCCAGCCAGGTGAACTTGCTATTTCTTTCTATTACCTTTTGGTTGTTTGCTCTTCCTTTTGTTTTTAGTGACATAGGTAGAATTGTCCAGTAATGCCTTCATTTTCTCTGTCGATTCAATGCTCTGGTTTCCTTAAAATGACTTGTGATATGTTCTTCATGTGCTGTTTACATGGAGTGGTGAAGTGCTATGTTTAGAAAGGAACATTGATATAACCGAATGTATACATGGGTTGGAATAGGTTTTAACTTCCACATTCCAAATTCCATATACATACCTACAGATTTCCCTGTTCCAGAGAAATTCTTGTCCTTTATATATGTATGTATGTAAATTCAGTTATGGGTTTGGTTTTCTGTCATGCAAGCTGGAAATAGTTATCTTGGTTGTAAAACTCATTATAAATTGCATTAAATCTGATGGATTGGGTCTCCACACGTTGCCTAGGCTTTACACTAAAAGATCAATGGTAACAAAAAATATATATATATATTGCCCAGACAACTTATAAAAAAAGAAATAAAAAAGGTCAGGGCAGGTGTGGCTATGTGTTGCGAATTACTGAAATCTTAGTGGAGATGAGAAAAAGTATGGAAAATATAAATGAATACTGGTTTCACATGGTTGTACTTTCAAAGCTATTGTTTAGAAGTTTTGTATAAGTTGGACTTGGAGTAAGTAGTCTAAGTTTTTGCTATGTTTTAGGATTGTCAAGATGCGTATTTGAATTTATGGCTATAGGAAGCAAGAGCTTGAGATTCATAAACATTTCTTGGTATCAAGTGGGAATCCTGGAGGCAGACTCTATTAATTTACCGAATCTATAGGGAACCCTGGAGGCAGAGTATTAGTTTACAGAAGTTATGGTTATCATTGAAATGTATTCACATTTTCTACTTCTTCAACTTTCTTGCATCCTGCCAACCAATGTTTTTTTCCTTGCATCCTTAATAACTATATGAATATTCATTTTGGATGGTAGGGAAGCCTTCTTTTACAAAGAAACAAGCAGATCTTTTCTTCCCCCCAGATTTTGCCGACGACTTTCCAGTTGCAATGCAGGTATCAAAGTTGCTACTTTTTGGTACTTGTTTCAGTAAACTGCAGCAAAATTGATAGTCATGAATTTTTTAATTCACAGATATCCCACAAATACAGTTTGATCTACGTGATCACCAAGCTTGGGCTATTATTTGTTTATGACTTGGAGACCGCTACTGCAGTTTATAGAAATAGAATCAGTCCAGATCCAATATTTTTGACAGCAGAAGCTTCATCAGTGGGAGGTTTTTATGCAATCAATAGGCGTGGACAGGTGTTATTGGCTACTGTAAATGATCAAACAATTGTACCATTTGTTAGTGGCCAGGTATACTCACACGCATGCATTTTTGTTGGTTTTATTATGGAAAAATAATTATTTTGTTTACAAATGGGGTCTATTTACATTTACAGTTGAACAATTTGGAGCTTGCTGTCAATCTTGCCAAAAGAGGGAATCTTCCTGGAGCTGAGCAGCTTGTAAGCTGATTCTTTTTCCACCTTATAGTACCCATTCTGCTAGTTTGAAAATTTTCAGCAGATAAAAAATGAAAATCAATCGGTAGTTATTTAACGCAGTTATGCAACCATGTTGCAGTTTGTGATTTGGTAATGCTTTGAAAGATTGGTTTTTTTAATGATCAAGGCACTCTCTTTATACATGTTTCTCCTAAAAAGACTCCTTCACTGCAAAGTATTGAACAGTTGTAAGTACTTTTGTAGATTTCCTAAGCATACCAGTGCTGCCTAGCCTTTAATAAGAGTAGAGGTAGATGTGATTTATTAATGATGTTTACCGTTGACCCTCTTTTTGTTACAATTAACAAGTGTAGTATGATTACATCCCAAGAATGAAAAAGATGATGTTTTGGGCTGTGGGTGATGAGGTTAGCGAACCCCTGTTCTCAGGAATATAGTATATCCCTGTCTCATATTCACTGTGGATGTCTTATTACTTATCAAAAAAAATATTCACTGTGGATGTGGGAATATGGACGTGTACTATTGCCATTGCGTTTCAGAACCTGGGGCCTCACAATGATAGAATAAATTATGTTTGTGTTGCATATATTGAATTGTAATATGTTTTTTAATTACATGTTTTTATTCTTTAACTGCTTGTATGTGAATATATGCTTAGAGTTTGAATTATTTATTGCTCTGTGCCTTCTTATAATACTGAAAATCCGGGGATGCTCGGTTTTGGGTCTCAGGTTGTCCAACGCTTCCAAGAATTATTTGCCCAAACGAAGTACAAAGAAGCTGCAGAACTTGCAGCCGAGTCCCCACAAGGAATCCTCCGAACACCAGACACAGTTGCCAAATTCCAGGTTTTACATTTTGATTCTCCAATCAAACACATCTTACCTTTAAAAAAAAATTTCAATCAAACACATTTCATTGGCTGCTAATATTTCATAGCTTCAATGCTCTTCATCCATGTCAAGTTTTCTCCATTTGATTTCTGGCCATTCAGGATCTCTGTAAGCACTGGTTGTATTGGCCTTATCTCTTCTCACTGTCTCTGTTGTCCAGTTTGACATTCATTGTGTATCTGGATCTTTCTTTTGCTGGAATTGAAAGTTGCTGCATAAGATTGTTCCTGTTAAAAAAAAGATTGTTCCTGTTAAAAAGAAATAAGGATTGCTCCTCTTTCTTGAGGGCGCTTAGTTATGCATTTTTGGGTAGTTACTGAATAAGACATACTGTAGGAGCAAACATGCTATTTTGCATGTTACTTGTTTGCAAATATGTGAAGGAGCAGGTAAAAACAAATTCCCCTAATCAGCTGTAGTTACATGAAATGTACTAGAATTGAGCTCGGGTGAAATCTTGGTATCTGCCAAGGGTTTTGTGTTCATGTTTCCTTCCTGCCTTGGCATATAAAGTTGGTATCTTGCTCTGTTGCAGAGTGTTCCTGTCCAAGCTGGGCAAACGCCACCTCTGTTGCAGTATTTCGGGACACTTTTGACAAAAGGAAAGCTCAATGCTTTTGAGTCATTGGAATTATCACGCCTTGTTGTGAACCAAAACAAAAAGAATCTTTTGGAGAACTGGTTAGCAGAGGATAAGCTGGAATGCAGTGAGGAACTAGGGGATCTCGTAAAGGTAAAGGTTTGATGCACAATTTGAGATTCAAATATATGAAAGACACTTCTGAAATGAATTTATCGAGTTACTGGTTTACTTTACCCAATGCTGCCGTATTTGAAATTATTTATTTATTTTTGTTGTGTTCATACTATTCCGTTCCAATGTAGACTGTGGATAATGATCTCGCATTGAAAATATACATTAAAGCCAGAGCAACTCCAAAAGTTGTCGCTGCTTTTGCTGAACGGAGGGAGTTTGATAAAATTTTGATATATTCAAAACAGGTGAAGATATTCTTTTTCTTTTAATCATTGTTGCTATTGTGATGGATTGCATTACTGTTATTATTATATTATTTATTATTTATTTTTGTATACTTATTTCATGGTCTGATCATGTCATTGTTTCTTTATTGCTTTAGGTTGGTTACAGTCCAGATTATCTATTCCTTCTACAGACGATCCTTCGTTCAGATCCTCAGGTATTGGACTATATCTCTCTTTGTTTGTATGTTNTTTTTTTTTTTTTTTTTGCGGGTATGATTTTAATACTATGAGATCGAGATCATACGTAAATCGAGTCCCTGTTCTTCTTCCTGTCTAGATCATGTTTTGGAAGTGGATTACAGTGAAGATGCTGGGCCTGGTGACACAGACCTCAGTGTATCATTGGTCCATTGAAGGTAAAATCTATTTATTTAACACATTTCAGTATACTTATTAGAGAACCTATTTCAGTGTTATGCTGCCATAATCTCAGGTTCTAATTGTTCACTGTTATATGGTCCTCATTGCATATCTGATGTAGGTGATTCTGAGCCGGTAAAGATGTTTGATCGAACAGCTAATATGGCAAACAACCAGATAATAAATTATCGATGTGACTCTTCTGAAAAGTGGTTGGTTTTGATTGGAATTGCTCCTGGTTCTCCCGAGGTATGTTTCTGTCTTTCTGTTCCTGTCTATTCAAAGTTCCTCACCTCGTATCAATGAGATCTAGCTAAGATGATACTTCCTCGAACGTGATGTGGGTTGAGATTGCTGGCTGAAAATTCACTAAATGAATGTCTAATTTACCAATAAAAAATACCCAAGCGATGGGGTTGTGCCCATACCACTCTTAATAAAATTTCGGTATATGTACTTATTAAAAAAACTTGCCAATAAAAAGCGGTGGTTACGTCAATGCTCTTTTGGATTAAGGGTCTGATACTACCACATCGAAGGGAGTATAGAGAGCTGATATTTCCAAGTGAAAAAAAAAAACGCTTTACGGAGAAAGTGAGAATATGTGTGGTCGAACTACATTTAATCGTACCCAATGAGCTCTAAGCTAACTGCATCAATCTAGCTGAGTTGACCTGAAAGATATCATAAATTTGCTTGGATGCTTTGCAATCCCCGATTTANAGCAAACATGCTATTTTGCATGTTACTTGTTTGCAAATATGTGAAGGAGCAGGTAAAAACAAATTCCCCTAATCAGCTGTAGTTACATGAAATGTACTAGAATTGAGCTCGGGTGAAATCTTGGTATCTGCCAAGGGTTTTGTGTTCATGTTTCCTTCCTGCCTTGGCATATAAAGTTGGTATCTTGCTCTGTTGCAGAGTGTTCCTGTCCAAGCTGGGCAAACGCCACCTCTGTTGCAGTATTTCGGGACACTTTTGACAAAAGGAAAGCTCAATGCTTTTGAGTCATTGGAATTATCACGCCTTGTTGTGAACCAAAACAAAAAGAATCTTTTGGAGAACTGGTTAGCAGAGGATAAGCTGGAATGCAGTGAGGAACTAGGGGATCTCGTAAAGGTAAAGGTTTGATGCACAATTTGAGATTCAAATATATGAAAGACACTTCTGAAACGAATTTATCGAGTTACTGGTTTACTTTACCCAATGCTGCCGTATTTGAAATTATTTATTTATTTTTGTTGTGTTCATACTATTCCGTTCCAATGTAGACTGTGGATAATGATCTCGCATTGAAAATATACATTAAAGCCAGAGCAACTCCAAAAGTTGTCGCTGCTTTTGCTGAACGGAGGGAGTTTGATAAAATTTTGATATATTCAAAACAGGTGAAGATATTCTTTTTCTTTTAATCATTGTTGCTATTGTGATGGATTGCATTACTGTTATTATTATATTATTTATTATTTATTTTTGTATACTTATTTCATGGTCTGATCATGTCATTGTTTCTTTATTGCTTTAGGTTGGTTACAGTCCAGATTATCTATTCCTTCTACAGACGATCCTTCGTTCAGATCCTCAGGTATTGGACTATATCTCTCTTTGTTTGTATGTTTTGTTGTTTTAGTACTTTAAGGTTGAAACTTGAGCAAATAAGAAATCCCGTTGGAGCCAAAACTTTTCCTTTCATATGTTTTCCATTTACCTTTGTCTGAATAACTGTGTTGTAGTATAAAAGTATTATTTTTTGGATAAGGAGAAAATCTTGAAACCATATTTAATCAACTTAATATTTACCCATCACGGACCTTTTCTTTCTGGAACTATGGAGCTAATACTTACTTTTGGAATGTAGGGAGCTGTTAATTTTGCGCTAATGATGTCTCAAATGGAGGGAGGTTGTCCAGTTGATTACAATACCATAACAGATCTCTTTCTTCAGGTTTGTTGGCTCTAATGACTTTTGAGCTGGTATATTAATGTAATAATAAGGGTGTGTGATTTTCCATTGTTATTGCCTTAATTTTTTTTTAATACTGACAGGCTTCATATGGGTCAATTAATTTTCATTTTTGCTTTCAATTCTTTGCGGTTTTAACAGAGGAACCTGATCCGTGAGGCAACAGCTTTTCTATTAGATGTTTTGAAGCCAAATCTTCCTGAACATAGTTTCCTTCAAACAAAGGTTTTGATTCATGCTTTCTTTGTTAATGCTATCTAACTTCCATTTGGAAAATTGCTGCCCTTTTCAGCCACTGTAACACTTTTATTTCATATAGGTCCTGGAAATCAATCTGGTAACTTTTCCAAATGTAGCTGACGCTATATTAGCTAATGGAATGTTCAGCCATTATGACCGTCCTCGGATTGCCCAACTTTGTGAAAAGGCCGGTCTTTACGTGCGAGCTCTGCAAGTAATGTCCTCTTGAAGTTCTCCTTGTTCATTAGTTTCTTTTTCTTTTTAATTATGTTTTGTACATCTACTCAAACATTATTTCGTGTTAAGCATTTCACTTGTGATGCAGCATTACACAGATTTGCCAGATATAAAGCGTGTCATTGTGAACACACATGCAATTGAGCCACAGGTTCCTCTACTCTGATGCTTTTATCTTTAGGTTATGATGGATTTTTTAAACTTCCTACTAACTTTGTGGTTCTTTACAGTCACTTGTGGAATTTTTCGGCACTCTGTCACGTGAATGGGCTTTGGAGTGTATGAAGGACCTTTTGTTGGTCAATCTAAGAGGAAATCTTCAGATAATTGTGCAGGTAAACATCACTGTCTTGTGTTATGTGAAAATCTGAATTATTACTTAAATGAAGCTTATTTTTACACACCTGTGCAGGTTGCTAAGGAATATTGTGAACAGTTGGGTGTGGATGCATGCATAAAGCTTTTTGAACAATTTAAGTCGTATGAAGGATTGTACTTTTTCCTTGGCTCATATTTGAGCTCCAGGTGACCTACTTAATTGACAAAAATTCCTTTTTGCTTGGTCGCTTATGGACTGATGGTACAACCATTTTGTTTATTTTCTGATTCGCTTCAATGTATGGAACAGTGAGGACCCTGACATTCACTTTAAGTACATTGAGGCAGCTGCTAAAACTGGACAAATCAAAGAGGTTGAGCGTGTGACCAGAGAGTCGAATTTCTATGACCCTGAGAAAACAAAGAACTTTTTAATGGAAGCAAAGCTTCCAGATGCGCGGCCCCTAATTAATGTTTGTGACCGTTTTGGATTTGTTCCAGATCTCACACATTATTTGTACTCCAACAACATGCTTCGTTACATAGAAGGTTATGTTCAGAAGGTATGAGGTTTTTTAATTGTTATTTTTTTATAAGTAAAATAATATTTTATTGATAGTAGTAAATAGGCTAGCCCAAGTACACGGGAGGTATACAAACAACATACACCTAGTTACATAATAAGGAGCTAGAAAGTGATACAAGAAAATCATTGAAGCAAACTCCATTAAGTACACAAGAGGATGTCCAAAGAAATAAATAAAGTATGGGAGAAGAAACTTCTTAGCTTATCTAGAGAACACTCCTTCTTTAAAACTTCGACCATTCCTATCTATTCATAAACACCACATGATAGATACATAGAGGAATCATCCTCCATACATCCTCAATATATGAATTGGCCCTACATATTTTCCAACATGCAAACAAATCAAGAACCTTATTGGGCATTACCCAAGCAATTCATGTTCTATTAAAGATCTCCATCCATGACATTCTTGCCACCTCACATTGGAGTAAGAGATGATCCACCGACTCCCCATTCTTTTTACACATATAACGCCAAATCCATTAGACTCCCGATTTTCTCAAAATGTTATTTTTAGCTCTTTGAATATTTGCAAATGTCTTTTCTGTTATACGGAATTTACTCATTTCTTGTACTTGCGACATTCTGTGTTCCTTTGGACAGGTGAACCCAGGGAATGCTCCTTTAGTAGTGGGGCAGCTGCTAGATGATGAGTGTCCTGAAGATTTTATCAAAGGCTTGATTCTTTCTGTCCGTTCTTTGCTTCCGGTGGAGCCCCTTGTGGAGGAATGTGAGAAGAGGTGAAGTCCCAACTCTATTTTCATCCCTTGGTGTTCCTTTTTCCACCATTAATTTTGTTCTCATATAGATATTTTTTTTTATATTAGGAATCGACTTCGTTTGCTCACTCAGTTCCTAGAGCATCTTGTGAGCGAGGGAAGCCAAGATGTTCATGTTCACAATGCTCTGGGGAAAATTATCATTGATAGCAACAACAATCCAGAGCACTTCCTTACCACCAACCCCTATTATGATTCCCGTGTTGTGGGTAAATATTGTGAGAAACGTGATCCTACGCTGGCTGTTGTGGCATACCGGCGGGGACAATGTGATGAAGAGCTTATCAACGTCACAAATAAAAATTCTTTGTTCAAACTGCAAGCAAGGTTTGTGTTTTTTTTATTTTTTTATTTTGTCTTACTAGGTGCAGTTGGTGCTTGAAGGCTTATTGACTCATACTTTGGTTGCAGATATGTGGTTGAAAGGATGGATGCTGATCTTTGGGAGAAAGTTCTTAACCCTGAAAATGTCTATAGAAGACAGCTCATTGATCAAGTTGTATCTACTGCTTTGCCCGAAAGCAAGAGCCCTGAACAAGTTTCTGCAGCTGTTAAGGCTTTCATGACAGCAGATCTGCCTCACGAATTAATTGAGCTCCTTGAAAAGATTGTGCTTCAGAACTCTGCATTCAGTGGGAACTTTAATCTGCAAAACCTGCTCATTTTGACAGCCATCAAAGCAGATCCATCTAGAGTTATGGATTACATTAATAGACTGGATAACTTTGATGGACCTGCAGTTGGGGAAGTGGCTGTGGAAGCCCAGCTGTACGAGGAAGCATTTGCAATTTTCAAGAAGTTTAATTTGAATGTTCAGGCGGTCAATGTCTTATTGGATAATATCCAAAACATTGAACGGGCTGTGGAGTTTGCATTCCGTGTTGAAGAAGATGCTGTTTGGAGCCAGGTAGCCAAGGCTCAACTCAGGGAGGGCCTGGTGAGCGATGCCATTGAGTCTTTCATTAGAGCAGATGATATGACTCAATTCTTGGATGTAATTCATGCTGCTGAGGATGCAAATGTTTACCATGACTTGGTGAGATACCTTCTGATGGTTAGGCAGAAGGCGAAAGAGCCAAAGGTGGACAGTGAGCTCATCTATGCATATGCAAAGATCGATAGGCTGAGTGAAATTGAGGAATTCATTCTCATGCCTAACGTAGCTAATCTCCAAAATGTCGGTGATCGCTTATATGATGAAGCCCTGTATGAGGCTGCCAAAATTATATTTGCTTTTATATCTAACTGGGCCAAGTTGGCTAGCACTCTTGTGAAACTGAGACAGTTCCAAGGTGCCGTTGATGCGGCAAGGAAAGCTAACAGCTCAAAAACATGGAAGGAAGTTTGCTTTGCTTGTGTTGATGCAGAGGAATTCCGCTTAGCTCAAATATGTGGTCTCAACATTATTATACAGGTGATTGTTGCATTCTATATACTTCCTATGAAAACAAATATGTAAGTCTGAAATTTGGGCCCTGGCAGGGTACAAAGATAACATTTGCATTAGTGCTTGGCAAGATGCTATATACACCTACACATTTATATATCAAGCAAATCAGCATGTTCTATATTGATAACTTAACATATTTTTTCAACTCTCAACTCTATTTTGTTGTGTGATGAATCTTAATAGGTGGATGACTTGGAAGAGGTCAGCGAGTATTACCAGAATAGGGGGTGCTTTAATGAGCTAATCTCCCTTATGGAGAGCGGTTTAGGTTTAGAACGTGCGCATATGGGCATCTTCACTGAGTTGGGAGTTCTGTATGCTAGATACCGCCCTGAGAAGCTTATGGAGCATATTAAGTTGTTCTCAACCCGTCTCAATATTCCAAAGGTTATACGAGCCTGTGATGAACAACAGCATTGGAAGGAACTCACCTATCTGTATATCCAATATGATGAGTTTGATAACGCTGCAACCACCATAATGAATCATTCCCCAGAGGCATGGGATCACATGCAGTTCAAGGATGTTGCAGTCAAAGTTGCTAATGTGGAGCTATACTATAAGGCGGTGCACTTCTACTTGCAAGAACATCCAGACCTTATTAATGATCTTCTCAATGTGCTTGCACTTCGTGTGGACCATACACGCGTTGTTGACATTATGCGAAAGGTATTACTTCTTGAGGTTTATGATCTTGTTGGAATCTAAGTTATGGCTCTCTTTGCTTGGCTCTAACTCTTGAGTTTTTTTTCATGTTATATCAGGCGGGTCACCTGCATCTTGTGAAGCCATACATGATTGCAGTTCAGAGTAACAATGTGGCTGCCGTGAATGAGGCTTTGAACGGGATATATGTTGAGGAGGAAGACTACGAGAGATTGCGTGAATCAATTGATTTGCACGATAACTTTGATCAAATTGGCCTTGCGCAGAAGGTGAGATGCAATGATTTTGCCTTGATGTTCTCTGTTAACTAGTCCAATTTCGCAGGTCTCATTGTTATGTGTTTGAGCAGATTGAGAAACACGAGCTTCTTGAAATGAGACGTGTTGCTGCATATATATACAAGAAAGCAGGCAGGTGGAAGCAGTCCATTGCATTGTCAAAGAAAGACAACCTTTACAAAGATGCCATGGAGACAGCCTCACAATCGGGTGACCGTGAACTCGCGGAAGAGTTGCTTATTTACTTCATTGAAAAGGTACATAGCTTGGTCTAAAACATGTTTTCTCTTTTACTGTTTGCAATTTAGATAGTTTTTTTGGTTGGGTACACAACCTTTACAAAGATGCCATGAAGAGAGCCAATTTCATGAGAACATTCTCACTCATAGTCGGGTCTGTTTGCAATGTTAGTTGTTGGGTTGGGATGTCTGTTACAGCTCGTGCACAGGTAGTCCTGGAGGATATATTTCTGTTTCCATGTGAAGGATGCCAAACAATCCTTTTTCTTGTAAAAAAAAAAAAAAAGATGTTAAACAATCAACTTCCCTGATTTGGAAAATGGCTCTCTCTCTCTCTCTCTCTCTCTCTCTAACTTCTAGCTTTTACTTCTAGCATTTGGGCATGTTATTTTTTACAGCTATTGAGTGAGGGTGTAGATAATCTATGTTTGTTTATGATTTTATTTTTTATATCGATGTGCTTGTGCAGGGAAAGAAGGAATGCTTTGCTTCATGCCTGTTTGTTTGTTACGATTTGATCCGACCAGACATTGCTCTTGAACTTGCCTGGATGAACAATATGATCGACTTTGCTTTCCCCTATCTGTTGCAGGTGATTACAATATCATATATACTCCCTATGCCATTCTCTTTTACTGGTGTAAGTTTAGGTTTAGGTGCATAGCGTGTCATGCCAAATATTAGATTGAGCTCATGCTTGGCATATGGATCTTTGATTTGATTTTGATCATTTTTATGGTGCCAGCTACCTTGCTTGTGAGATTTTTAGTGTTATATGGCGTACATAATTGTGTTCAATATTTAGGTAGAAAAAGGGTCAAGGTTTGGGAAGAGGGGCGCTCAGGAAGTGGGCNTTTTTTTTTTTTTTTTTTTTTTTTTTTTTTGGGGGGGGGGGGGGGGTTGGTTGTAGAAACATGGCCCTCCTATTTGGAATTTTTTTTACAAATAATCTCACTTTTTCTTTGGTTTTGTAGTTCATTCGAGAATCCACAGGCAAAGTTGATGAACTTGTTAAGGACAAAATTGAGGCTCAAAATGAGGTCAAGGCCAAAGAGAGGGAAGAGAAGGATGTAATTGCACAGCAGGTAATCATTTCAATACTGCTAGTCTGTTGATTTCTAAAAATTATGGTTGTCGTCTAGGTTTCTGAGAGTATTTTTATCCTCACTGCCTGTGTGGACTTCTTACATTTTCTGGGTCTATATATCTTAGTCATATATTTCCCCAATCAAAATTTTAACCACCGTGTTGTTAGTTTTCCATTCATTTTGTTTTCTGTTCTTTTCTTTGTGGTTTATGAATAATTTAGCATTGATTAATGTGATGCAGAACATGTATGCTCAGTTGCTGCCTCTAGCTTTGCCTGCACCTCCAATGCCAGGTATGGGAAGTGCACCAGGAATGGGAGGTTTTGTTCCACCACCACCTATGGGTGGAATGGGGATGCCTCCTATGCCACCCTTTGGCATGCCTCAAATGAGCAGCTTCTGATATGCGGGCAATCTAGACCATAGGGGCGAGGACAATCCAGCGACATGCTTGTGCTATTCTGTGGAGTTTTGGTAACTCATTTTTTTTCTCCATTTCAGTGGAGGTGTAGTTGAAATAATATATTTTTTTTCCGGTGTATAAGGTTTGTGGATATTTGTGTAATATTCTTTTGGTAGCAGAGGCATTTTCTGTATTTTACTGCATAGTCTGCTGTTTTTTCATTGGGATCATCGCAAGTTTGGTTGCGATGAAGGTGATATGATATCTGAAGGATGGATTTGGGGAATTGGTATCTGAAATGGAATTGAAATGATGACACTCTTGTGTGGGAAAGTTGAATTAAGAATCGAAACAGCTAATATGCAAGCACTGGATGATGCTGTCTACCCCACTTATCTTATCGACGACACTCGTAAAGCCTTTACGTTCCTCATGGCTCGGTACATTTCTGATACGAGTTGAAACTTCACAACTTAGGGTCTACGAATTTCATTAGTTCGTAATTTATTTGGATAATATTGAATTTGGTAACCATTTAAAAAAAAAAAATTGTGCATGTTCAACTACGGTTAAATATCGATTGATGTTGTATTATCTGCTAATTGTTAATACCCCACTAATCACTTTTCATTCTTTCATTAATCATTATGCAGTTTCTTCGCCAATTTGGCTTATCTCATTATTTGGTAGATGGGTGCCGTCTAAATTTTTCTCTCCAAGAACTTGTCCCAACATATTATATAGATCGATAACTCCAGTTTAATATTTTGAGTTACCAACCAGTTGCCACGCAAGCTAGAAATTAAGCAGCATCTTTTTAACACGCCTGTGAAATAATTGCCCCCATTAAAAGAGTTATACATTCTTATAGCTTGTATGTTGGTTGTTGTCCTCCATTTGGCATTGGAACTGACTTACTTTGTATGAGCTGGTTGTCGTATATTACCTTCTGGTTATGGACCGATAATGTTTAATCCATTGGAGCCATAAATTAGTTGCAAGATTAAGTCTTGTTCACATATAATGTGTATAATATCATCTCCATCAATATTGTACAAAGTATTACAATAATCTCTGATCAAATTGAAAAGGTTCCAATAACTATATTGCTATTGTAATGGTATGAAAGAAGAGTCATATACTTGATGTCATCTGTAGCCAGATTCACATGTTCTCGTGACAGGCATACAGAAATTATGTAATGTTAGATTTTATTACTTAAAAACTCTATGGATGAGTAAATGTTGTTGATCCCGCACCCCACACCTAATGTGTGAGGTTTTATTTCTTCTCTTCCCTTTAACACATTATAAAACAAAACTTGAGGGGGAGAGAGAGAGAGAGAGAGAGAGAGAGAGAGAGAGAGAGAGAGAGAGAGAGAGAGAGAGAGAGAGAGAGAGATTGAAGGTGTGGCGACGAGTCTGATATAAAGCTGAAAAAAAACAAAAAGTATGGAGTGTGGGAATAAAACAATGGCTGATGTATAGCAGGACTCTTTAAGTAAATATACTTATTTCCTTATATATATATATAATATCTTGTGCATGGGAGAATGTCAACTCTTTAAGCATGTAAAGAAGGAAATGTAAGTTCCACATTTATCAAATAAAGTGTAACCAAATAGTTTATATTGGATCCTCCTCTTTTGAATGAGAAGATTTGCCCCCACGTGGGCAATGGGCACTATGAGGCTTACAATGAGTATATGCACTTCTTAATGTGGAACTGTCTCGTTTGAATTCAAAATCATATTCAATTCATATCATCATTACAATTTTCTTAAATTTCTATATAAAATATAATAAAAAATTCAATTTTTTAAAATTCTAAAATATTCTCAAATTCTCACACAAAATATAATAAACAATTCAACTTTTATTTTACTATTCAAAAACATCTCAACTCATATCTAAATCCAAAAAAGTGATAAAAGAAATATGGTCTTGAAGACCAAAAGCCAATGACATATATATGCTGCTCTTGCACACAAACAACAATGACATACATAAACGCAGGCAATTGTTCTCGTGTTCGGGGTGCCAGGGGCTGCGGCAAAACTGTGCTTTCATTGCAAGTGGCCACAAGAGAAGGTCCAAAACCGAAAGAATTATAATTTCGTTCCATAAAAAGAAAGCAACAATTCTGTCTGGGTCGGGCAAGCCAGTCCAAAAGACTCGAAATATAAGTTGGGTGGATCCATTTTATACCGGACCCGGAACCGACCCGGCATCTATAAAACCAATGCAAGAAAAGCAATGCCTCTCGTCTCTAGGCTGGCACATCTTGACACGTCTCTTCCTTTCTGACGAAGATTTTTTTTTTCTTGTTTTAAATTTTGTTATTCCATCTAATTTTGTTATTCCATCTCTCACATGCTTTCCTAGTGGCTTGTTTATGCCATCTCTGTCCTCTTTACACCGTTGCAGTCACCTTCGCCTTCCACTCGTTAATCCGAAATTCGCAGCTTGAATTTCTCCCGTCTCGCTGTAGATCTCTCCCTCTCCTTCCTACGGAGGGTTACAGGATTTTGTCGCTGCTTCAGATCTTGCAGCGATTCGAATCCACTGTGAGCTTGGATCTGCTTGTCCATCGGTGATCTGATTACATCCACAGCTGAGCCACCATGGCGGCCGCCAACGCTCCGATCACCATGAAAGAGGCCTTAACTGTCAGTTCTCTCCCTCTCTTTTTCGCTACAGTTGCAATGATTACTCTTATAGTTTTGCGAAGAGTTTGAAACGATAGCTGTCTTTTGAGCTGAAACAGCATTGATGGCATAATTACGGTGGTTTAGTTATTATCTTTTTGTTCAATTTCGATTCTACGTCAAATACTGTGCTATGACTTACGCGATTCACTAATCTCACAGTGCTTTTAATGTCTGGTGTGCATCATATTTTCGATGGATTTGAAATTTCTGATTTCTACTCAGATCTGTAATTATTCCATCACTTTCTTGAAGTTGATTCGTAATTTGTCTCATAGGATAACTTATTAAAAAAAATTGTCTCATTGGATATAATTTCATTATCTATTTTCTGACTGCATTTTTTTTGTGACAAGTTAAGTTCGTTATAATCAAGCATACATGGAGTATACATCAGATTTATTTAATTAGATAAATTAGATGAAGAAAATCGTGCAAGGTAAAACTAGAATAACATAAGTGAGCTTCCATCCAAAGGTAGAGTGAATTGAAAAAGAAATCCTTGAGGTCTCTCTAATACGTTGTGCTGTCTTCAAAGCTTCGGTCATTTTTTCTTCTCCTTAATACACAGCATCATACAGATCCGGATCATTTTCAATAAGGCCTCACTATGATGACTAACAAACCGTCCTTGCCAGAGCATTAACAAATCTACTACCCTTCTAGCCCCATCCATACTGGCCCTAAAAGATACAATACAACTTGTCATAAAGTGCTAGCAACATCACAATGGAGTAAAGATGACCTGCAAATTCCCAATTCCTCTTACACTTACAACACCATTCTATCACCATAATATGTCTCTTCCTTAAAGTATCTATGGCAAAGATATGATGTGATGTGATTTGTATATATCCATTCATTAAGTTGGAATTAATCTGTAAACTGAGTTACCAAGCGTGGACTTGTGCGATATGACATGGTTGCAGTTACCTAGATCTGTCTGATGTTATCTGATTAGTATATATGTGATCTAATCTGATATGATTTCATAAGCAGTAAATACAACCAGAGTTCTGAACTGTTATGATTTGATTCTATTGCAGTTACCCAGCATTGGGATTAATCCGCAATTCATTACATTTACTCATGTTACTATGGAGTCTGATAAGTATATATGCGTGCGGGAAACAGCGCCACAGAATAGCGTTGTTATTGTTGATATGAATATGCCGATGCAGCCTTTGAGGAGGCCTATCACTGCAGACTCGGCCCTTATGAATCCTAATTCTAGAATCCTTGCTTTGAAAGGTAGGATTTGGTTATCAGTTAACTATTCGCTTTATGGATATAGAATTGTGTGTGGAATTGGTACTATGATTGGACTACTATTTGTTGCTTCTCATGTCATGCAATAATCTTGGGAAATTTTGTCATTTATTGTTATATACTTTCTCCTTAACATGCAACTAGTTTAACGTCAAGTATGAGAGCTCATGGATCTATTTTGACCTAAACATTGAGGTCGAATTTTTTTATGTATGCAATTAGTTAAACCAGTGTGTTCATGCCCAGTTTTTTTTATTTTTATTTTTTATTTTTTTTATTGGCACCGAGTGTCCAGGAACAACGTCCCGACTAATTCTGGGGGTGCACAGGCCCTCGGCAAGGAGTTTCCCGCTCAAGTAATTCAAGGGGAAAATCTCCCAGTCCGATGGCCCCTAGAAATTGTTTGCACCCAAGGGGATTTGAACCTTAGACGTGGGGGAAGTATATCCCCAAGTACAAGGCCTTTACAACTTGAGCCAACCCCTAGGGGCTTGTTCATGCCCAGTGTTACTACTTGTTTTTCTATCTCTCCTCAACTGCTCAAGTATCTTAGCATTCGAGGTTAAGCAAGAATTTAACTTTTGGCATGCACATTGTGGCATGTCCTAATTTAGCCGCATTTTATCTGTTACTTTAAAAATTAATATATACATATTTATATTTTGGGTTTATGCACACTCCTATTGTTCTCTGCACTCACATTGTTTTATCTGTGATATTTCTGTGAAGCGCAACTCCAAGGAACCAATCAGGATCATTTGCAAATATTTAACATTGAGATGAAAGCAAAAATGAAATCTTTTCAAATGCCTGAGCAGGTGAGAATTTTAATACGGTAGCTTCTCTACTATATAGCTATAGCCTATGAGCTATCTTCTTCTTCTTTTTTGGTTCTGCGGGTTTGATTTTAATACTTTGAGATTGAAATCATTCCTGAATCAAGTCCCCATGCTTCCTGTATAGATCATGTTTTGGAAGTGGATTACAGTAAAGATGCTGGGCCTGGTGACTCAGACCTCAGTGTATCATTGGTCCATTGAAGGTAAAATCCGTTTATTTAACCTAGTTCAGTGTCATGATGCAATAATCTCAGGTTCTAAAGTCCTTGTTTCGGGGATATCTTCATATTTACCTTCTTGTTTTGTTCTAATTGTTCACTGTTATATGGTCCTCACTGCATATCTGATGTAGGTGATTCTGAGCCAGTAAAGATGTTTGATCGAACAGCTAATATGGCAAACAACCAGATAATAAACTATCGATGTGACTCTTCTGAAAAGTGGTTGGTTTTGATTGGAATTGCTCCTGGTTCTCCTGAGGTATGTTTCTATTTTTCTGTTCATGCCCATTCAAAGTTCCTCGCCTCGTATCAATGAGATCTAGCTAAGATGACACTTCCTCGAACATGGTGTAGGTTGAGATTGTGGGTTTAAAATTCACTAAATGAATGTCTAATTTTGCAATAAGAAATTACTCAAGATTAGGATGTGCCCCTTCCGCTCTTAAGAAAATTTTGATATCTTTACTCGATAAAAAAAACTTGCCAATAAAAAGAGTTGGCTACATCAATGCTGTTTTGTATAATGGACCTGATACCATCCAACATTGAATGGAGTATAGAGTGCTGATGTTTATGATTAAAAAACTCGTTATGGTGAAAGTGAGAATTTGCGTTGTAGAACTACATTTAATGGAACCCAATAAGCTCCAAGCTCACTGCATTGATCTAGCTAAGTTTGCCTGAATGATATCCTAAATTTGATTGGATGCTTTGCAGTCCATGATTAAACTGCCTGCCTGAATTTATGGTATTTTTTCCGTGATAAGTTTTATCAACTGTCTTGGCATTCTTGTTTTGACTTCCTCGTCTGATTTTGATTATAGAGGCCACAATTGGTTAAAGGGAATATGCAACTTTTCTCGGTTGATCAGCAGCGCAGTCAAGCTCTTGAAGCACATGCTGCATCATTTGCACAATTTAAGGTGTGAGGGTTTCCCTTTCCTAATCCTATTTTCACATTTTCACATTTTTTTAAGGTAACAAAATTCATTAAATGAGTGCAAAAGATAGACAGTTTTATTCATGTCGATAAACTTGTATGTTTTTACAGCTCCCAGGAAACGAGAATCCTTCTATTCTTATTTCCTTTGCCACAAAGACCCTCAATGCTGGACAGATTACATCAAAGTTGCATGTTATTGAGCTTGGTGCCCAGCCAGGTGAACTTGCTATTTCTGTAAATGAATTTTTATATGGGATGTAATGAGTTTTAACTTCCTCATTCCAAACTCCATACGCATACCTAAGACTTTCCCATTCCAGAAAATCTCTCGTTCTTTTAATTTAAATATACATTCAGTTATGGATTAGGTGTTCTGGAATGGTAGCTAGAAGGAGGTATCTTGGTTGTAAAATTTATTGTAAATTGCCTAATTTACTTATAAAAAAAATTGTCTAATTTCTGATTGATTGGGTCTATACATGTTGCCTAGATGAAAAAAGACCAATTGTAAATTTTTCCCAGACAAAATTTTCTTTTGACAAGTAATTTTGCCCAAAAAACTTTTGTTTTTTGATAAAAAAAGAAACAAAAAAGTCCAGGACAGGTGTGGGTGTGTTGCAAATTGCTGAAATCTTAATGGAGATGAGGAGAAAAATTATGGAAAATCATACTGGTTTAACATGGTTGTACTTTCAAACTATTGTTTAGATGCTTTGTATAAGTTGGGCTTGTTGTATGTAGTTCAATTTTTTTTTATATGTTTGGGCTTGTCAAGATTGTATTGGAATTTATGGCTATAGGAAGAAGGAACTTGAGATTTATAAACATATCTGGTATCAAGTGGCAATCCTGGAGGCAAACTGTATTAATTTACAGAAAGTTTAGGGATCCTTGAAGGCAGGCTATTAGTTCACAGAAGTTGTAGTTAGCATTGATATATTATCACATTTTTATATAGGTAAAAAGATTATCACATTTTCTACTTCTACAATTTTTTTGCATCCTTAATAACTATTTAAATATGCATTTTTTATGGTAGGGAAGCCTTCTTTTACAAAGAAACAAGCAGATCTCTTCTTCCCCCCAGATTTTGCCGATGACTTTCCAGTTGCAATGCAGGTATCAAAGTCACTACTTTTTGGTACTTGTTCCAGTAAACTGCTGCAAAATTGATAGTCATGAATTTTTTAATTCACAGATATCCCACAAATACAGTTTGATCTATGTGATCACCAAGCTTGGGCTATTATTTGTTTATGACTTGGAGACTGCTACTGCAGTTTATAGAAATAGAATTAGTCCAGATCCAATATTCTTAACAGCAGAAGCTTCATCAGTGGGAGGTTTTTATGCTATCAATAGGCGTGGACAGGTGTTGTTGGCTACTGTAAATGAACAAACAATTGTGCCATTTGTTAGTGGCCAGGTATGTTCACCGGCTTGCATTTTTGTTTGTTTTATTATGGATAATTATTATTGTGTCTGCTAATGATATCTGTTTACATTTGCAGTTGAACAATTTGGAGCTAGCTGTCAATCTTGCCAAAAGAGGGAATCTTCCTGGAGCTGAGCAGCTTGTAAGCTGATTCTTTTTCCATCTTATAATACTGATTCTTGTTGGTTTGGAAAATTTGGGCAGATAACAATTAGAATCAATGTCAAAACTTAATAGTTATTTAAGGCAGTGATGCTAGGAAACGTGCTGCAGTTTGTGATTTGCTAATGCTTTTGAAATATTGGCTTTTTTAATGATCAAGGCACCCTCTTTATGCATGTTTCTCATAAAAGACTCTTTTAGTGAGAATTATGGAACAGTTTCAAGTACTTTGTAGATTTTCTAAGAATACTAGAGCTGCCTAGCCTAATAGTGGAGATAGTTGTGATTCATTTATGATGTTGGCCCCCCATTCTGTTAAAATTAACAGTGTGGTATGATTACATCTCAAGAATAAAAAAATGGGGTTTTGGGCTGTGGGAGTTGAGTATAGCGAACCCCCATGCTCGGGAATTGTGTACCCCTCTTATTCACTGTGGATGTGGGAATATGGACATTTGTTATTGTTGTTGCAGCTTAGACCCTGGGGTCTCCCAATGATAGATAAATGATATTTTTGTTGCATAAATGGATTGGTAAATTTTTTTTTTTAATTAATGTTTTTATTCTTAAATTTTTTTTTTTTTATATGTAAAAATGTTATTCATCAATTGCAATAGGTGAAGCCGATGTACACAGGATGCATACAAAAGAAACACCTAAATACATTCAAATACTAGGAAAATGAGGACAAAAACTCATGGACAGCCCCTCCATTAAGTACTTTTATTTATGCAACAAACACATTGTGTGCTTAGCGTTTGAATTGCTGATTATCTGAATATATGCTTAGCGTTTTAATTATTTATTACTGTGTGCCTTTTTGTGATACTGCAAATCCGGGTGTGCTTGGTTTTGGGTCTTAGGTTGTCCAACGTTTCCAAGAACTATTTGCCCAAACGAAGTACAAAGAGGCTGCAGAACTTGCCGCTGAGTCTCCACAAGGAATCCTCCGTACGCCTGACACAGTTGCCAAATTCCAGGTTTTACATTTTGATTTTCCAATCAAACACATTTGATTTGTTGCTAATATTTCATAGCTTAAGAGTTTTGTTTTATCTTTCCTTCCTGAATGGAACATTCCTGAAAGAGCCTTGGCATGTAAAGTTGGCATCTTGCTCTGTTTCAGAGTGTTCCTGTCCAAGCTGGGCAAACGCCACCTTTGTTGCAGTATTTTGGGACTCTTTTGACAAAAGGAAAGCTCAATGCTTTTGAGTCTTTGGAATTATCACGCCTTGTTGTGAACCAGAACAAAAAGAATCTTTTGGAGAATTGGTTGGCAGAGGATAAGCTGGAATGCAGTGAGGAGCTAGGGGATCTTGTGAAGGTTTGATGTGCAATTTGAGATTCAAATATAGAAACACACTTCTGAAAAGAAATTACTGGTTACTGGTTTACCTTATCCCTATGCTGCCATGTTTGAAATTATGTTTTTTTTTTTTTTTCCCGGTTGTGTTCATAGTATTTATTCTGTTTCATTGTAGACTGTGGATAATGATCTTGCACTGAAAATATATATTAAAGCTAGAGCAACTCCAAAAGTCGTTGCTGCTTTTGCTGAACGGAGGGAGTTTGACAAAATTTTGATATACTCAAAACAGGTGAAGACATTCTTTTTTTTTTAAGTAATTGTTGCTATTGCAAATGATTGCAATATTATTATCTTCTTCGTTTTTTGTCAACTTATTTTGTGTGATTATATCATTGTTTCTTTTTTGCATTAGGTTGGGTACAGTCCAGATTATCTATTTCTTCTGCAGACAATTCTTCGTTCAGATCCTCAGGTATTGCACTATTTCTCTCTGTGTCTTTATGTTTTGTTGTTTTAGTACTTGAAGGTTGAAGCTTTAGCAAATCAGAAATCTTACTGGAGCCAAAACTTTTCCTTCTTACCTATGTTTTCCATTCACCTTTTTCTGAATAACTTTGTGTTGAAGTATAAAATCTTAAAACCATTTTTAATCAACATAATTTTAGCCCAGGATGGAGTTTATTTCTGGAACTATAGAGCTAATACTTACTTTTGACATGTAGGGAGCTGTTAGTTTTGCATTAAGTCCAGGATGGAGTTTTTATTTCTGGAACTATAGAGCTAATACTTACTTTTGGAATGTAGGGAGCTGTTAATTTTGCATTAATGATGTCTCAAATGGAGGGAGGTTGTCCAGTTGATTACAATACCATTACAGATCTATTTCTTCAGGTTTGTTGGCTCTAATGGTGCTTGAGTAGATATATTGATTTGATAATAAGGATGTGTGATATTCCATTTTTATTGCTTTAATGTTGTTTTTAATCACTGACAGGCTTCATATGTGTAAATTAATTTTCATTTTTGCTTTCAATTCTGTGGTTTTAACAGAGGAACCTGATCCGTGAGGCAACGGCTTTCCTATTAGATGTTTTGAAGCCAAATCTTCCTGAACATAGTTTCCTTCAAACAAAGGTTCTCTTGATTCGCACCATTGTTTTTAAAGCTATCTGACTGCGGTTTGGATAACTGCTGCTGTTTTCAGCACTGTAACACTCTTTTATATAGGTCCTGGAAATCAATCTGGTAACTTTTCCAAATGTTGCTGACGCTATATTAGCTAATGGAATGTTCAGCCATTATGACCGTCCTCGAATTGCCCAACTTTGTGAAAAAGCTGGTCTTTATGTTCGAGCTCTGCAAGTAATCTCCTCTTGCAGTTCTTCTTGTTCATTAATTTCCTTTTTTTTCTGTACGTTAACTCACATTATTCCATGTTAAACATTTCACTTGTGGTGCAGCATTACACAGAATTGCCAGATATTAAGCGTGTCATTGTGAACACACATGCAATTGAGCCACAGGTTCCTGTACTCCAATGCTTTTATCTTTAGGATATGATGGAGCTTTTAAACTTCCTACTAACCATGCGGTTCTTTACAGTCACTTGTGGAGTTTTTTGGCACACTGTCACGTGAATGGGCTTTGGAGTGTATGAAGGACCTTTTGTTGGTCAATCTAAGAGGAAATCTTCAGATAATTGTGCAGGTAAACATCAATGCAGTGTGTTGTGAAACTTATCTGAATGAGTAATTAAATGAAGCTTCTTTATGCACTTATTAAAAAATGAAACTTCCGTATACTCGCCTGTGCAGGTTGCCAAGGAATATTGTGAACAATTGGGTGTTGATGCATGCATAAAGATTTTTGAGCAATTTAAGTCATATGAAGGATTATACTTTTTCCTTGGCTCTTATTTGAGCTCCAGGTAAGCTACTTAATTGACAAAACTTAATTTTTGTTTCGTGCGTCACGGAACATCCATTTTACTATTTTCTGATTCCTTTCACTTATAAAAATAATAAAATTCTGATTCCTTCCAATGTATGGAACAGTGAGGACCCTGACATTCACTTCAAGTACATTGAAGCAGCTGCTAAAACTGGACAAATCAAAGAGGTTGAGCGTGTGACCAGAGAGTCGAATTTCTACGACCCTGAGAAAACAAAGAACTTTTTGATGGAAGCAAAGCTTCCAGATGCGCGGCCCCTAATTAATGTTTGTGACCGTTTTGGATTTGTTCCAGATCTCACACACTATCTGTACTCCAACAACATGCTTCGTTACATCGAAGGTTATGTTCAAAAGGTATGAGGTTTTTCAAGTGTCTTTTTTTTTAGGTAATCAAGAAGTTTTATTCATAAGGAGAGAAGGCATAGCCCAATTTAAGTGTTCTTTTTAGCACTTTGAACATTTTCAAATGTATTTTCTGTTGTATGAATTTTACTCATTTCTTGTACTTGCGACATTGTGTGTTTCTTTGGACAGGTGAACCCAGGGAATGCTCCTTTAGTAGTGGGGCAGCTGCTAGATGATGAGTGTCCTGAAGATTTTATCAAAGGCTTGATTCTTTCTGTCCGTTCTTTGCTTCCGGTGGAGCCCCTTGTGGAGGAATGTGAGAAGAGGTGAAGTCCCAACTCTATTTTCATCCCTTTGTGTTCCTTTTTCCACCATTAATTTTGTTCTCATATAGATATATTTTTTTATATTAGGAATCGACTTCGTTTGCTCACTCAGTTCCTAGAGCATCTTGTGAGCGAGGGAAGCCAAGATGTTCATGTTCACAATGCTCTGGGGAAAATTATCATTGATAGCAACAACAATCCAGAGCACTTCCTTACCACCAACCCCTATTATGATTCCCGTGTTGTGGGTAAATATTGTGAGAAACGTGATCCTACCCTGGCTGTTGTGGCATACCGGCGAGGACAATGTGATGAAGAGCTTATCAACGTCACAAATAAAAATTCTTTGTTCAAACTGCAAGCAAGGTTTGTGTTTTTTTAATGTTTTTTTTTTTAGTCTTACTAGGTGCAGTTGGTGCTTGAAGGCTTATTGACTCATACTTTGGTTGCAGATATGTGGTTGAAAGGATGGATGCTGATCTTTGGGAGAAAGTCCTTAACACTGAAAATGTCTATAGAAGACAGCTCATTGATCAAGTTGTATCTACTGCTTTGCCCGAAAGCAAGAGCCCTGAACAAGTTTCTGCAGCTGTTAAGGCTTTCATGACAGCCGATCTGCCTCACGAATTAATTGAGCTCCTTGAAAAGATTGTGCTTCAGAACTCCGCATTCAGTGGGAACTTTAATCTGCAAAACCTGCTCATTTTGACAGCCATCAAAGCAGATCCATCTAGAGTTATGGATTACATTAATAGACTAGATAACTTTGATGGACCTGCAGTTGGGGAAGTGGCTGTGGAAGCCCAGCTGTACGAGGAAGCATTTGCAATTTTCAAGAAGTTTAATTTGAATGTTCAGGCAGTCAATGTCTTATTGGATAATATCCAAAACATTGAACGGGCAGTCGAGTTTGCATTCCGCGTAGAAGAAGATGCTGTTTGGAGCCAGGTAGCCAAGGCTCAACTCAGGGAGGGCCTGGTGAGCGACGCCATTGAGTCTTTCATTCGAGCAGATGATATGACTCAATTCTTGGATGTAATTCGTGCTGCTGAGGATGCAAATGTTTACCATGATTTGGTGAGATACCTTCTGATGGTTAGGCAAAAGGCAAAAGAGCCCAAGGTGGACAGTGAGCTCATCTATGCATATGCAAAGATCGATAGGCTGAGTGAAATTGAGGAATTCATTCTCATGCCTAACGTAGCTAATCTCCAAAATGTCGGTGATCGCTTATATGATGAAGCCCTGTATGAGGCTGCCAAAATTATATTTGCTTTTATATCTAACTGGGCCAAGTTGGCTAGCACTCTTGTGAAACTGAGACAGTTCCAAGGTGCCGTTGATGCGGCAAGGAAAGCTAACAGCTCAAAAACATGGAAGGAAGTTTGCTTTGCTTGTGTTGATGCAGAGGAATTCCGCTTAGCTCAAATATGTGGTCTCAACATTATTATACAGGTGATTGTTGCATTCTATATACTTCCTTTGAACTCTGAAGGTCTAATTTTAATGAGCTTCAGTTGTAAGTCTGAAATTTGGGCCCTTGCAGGGTACAAAGATAACATTTGCTTTAGTGCTCGGCAAGATGCTATATGCACCCACACATTTATATGTTACTTATCAAGAAAAAAAATTATATGTGAAGCAAATCAGCATGTTATATATTTTGATAACGTACATATTTTTCAACTCTCAACTCTATTTGCTGCGTGATGAATCTTAATAGGTAGATGACTTGGAAGAGGTCAGCGAGTATTACCAGAACAGGGGATGCTTTAATGAGCTAATCTCCCTTATGGAGAGCGGTTTAGGTTTAGAACGAGCACATATGGGCATCTTCACTGAGTTGGGAGTTCTCTATGCTAGATACCGTCCTGAGAAGCTTATGGAGCATATTAAGTTGTTCTCAACCCGTCTCAATATTCCAAAGGTTATACGAGCCTGTGATGAACAACAGCATTGGAAGGAACTCACCTATCTGTATATCCAAGATGATGAGTTTGATAACGCTGCAACCACCATAATGAATCATTCCCCAGAGGCATGGGATCACATGCAGTTCAAGGATGTTGCAGTTAAAGTTGCTAATGTGGAGCTATACTATAAGGCGGTGCACTTCTACTTGCAAGAACATCCAGACCTTATTAATGATCTTCTCAATGTGCTTGCACTTCGTGTGGACCATACACGCGTTGTTGACATTATGCGAAAGGTATTACTTGAGGTTTATGCTCTTGTTGGAATCTAAATTATGACTCTCTTTGCTTGGCTCTAACACTTGAGTTTTTTCTCATGTTGTTTCAGGCGGGTCACCTGCATCTTGTGAAGCCATACATGATTGCTGTTCAGAGTAACAATGTGGCTGCAGTGAATGAGGCTTTGAACGGGATATATGTGGAGGAGGAAGACTACGAGAGATTGCGTGAATCAATTGATTTGCATGATAACTTTGATCAAATTGGCCTTGCGCAGAAGGTGAGTTGCAATAATTTTCCTTTGATGTTGTCTGTTTACTAGTCCAATTTCGCAGGCCTCATTGTTATGTGTTTGAGCAGATTGAGAAACACGAGCTTCTTGAAATGAGACGTGTTGCTGCATATATTTACAAGAAAGCAGGCAGGTGGAAGCAGTCCATTGCATTGTCAAAGAAAGACAACCTTTACAAAGATGCCATGGAGACAGCCTCACAATCCGGTGACCGTGAACTTGCGGAAGAGTTGCTTGTTTACTTCATTGAGAAGGTACACAGCTTGATCCAAACTATATTTACCCTTCTATCGACTGAGATTTAGATAGGTTTTGGTTGGGTACACACTTCTATAGACACTAACGATTTCATGAGAACATTCTCGCTCATGGTCAGGTTCGTTTTCAATGTTAGTCGGGTTGGGATGTCTGTTCTTCGTCCTTCTCCGGTAGTCCTGGAGTATATATGTTTGCTTCTATGAACAATCTACTTCCCTGAGTTGGAAAAACGATTTCTCTTTTCCCTCTCTGTGTCAAATTTATTTCTTTTACCTGTAGTCTTCAAGCTTGCTATTTTTAACACCTAGTGAACGAGGGTGTTGATATTCTTTATGATAAGGGTGTAGATAATCTGTGTTTTTAATTTTATTTTTTTATATCAATGTGCTTGTGCAGGGAAAGAAGGAATGCTTTGCTTCATGCCTCTTTGTTTGTTATGATTTGATCCGGCCAGACATTGCTCTTGAACTTGCCTGGATGAATAAGATGATCGACTTTGCTTTCCCCTATCTGTTGCAGGTGAGTTACCTACTCCTATTCCATTGTCTTTTTCCAGTGTAAGTTTAGGTCTAGGAGCGTAGCATGTTGTGCCAAATGTTACTTTTGAGCTCTTCTTGGCACATGGATCTAGGATTGGTTTTTCTGGATTCCCCCATGTCACAGGTTTGATTTCCCCTGGGATCAAACTGCGATTCAAGTGGGAGGCCATGGCGGTGGGTTGTTGTGGTAGTCTCCCCAGGGGTTTAGGTTCCATAGGTGAGTCAGTCCTAAGGGGTTTGCCATGGGGTGATTCCCCTGTCATAAAAGAAAAAAAAAAGTTTCTTAACCAGATCATGCTTCTGTCGATTGAATCTTTTGATTATTTTTATGGTGCCAGCTACCTTGCTAGTAAGATTTTTAGTGTTATATGAGTACATAGTTGTGTTCAATATGTAGGGTGGTTGTTGTAGAAACATTGCCCTCCTATTTGGAATCTTTTTACAAATAATCTCACATTTTTCTTTGCCTCTGTAGTTTATTCGAGAATACACGGGCAAAGTTGATGAACTTGTGAAGGACAAAATTGAGGCTCAGATAGAGGTTAAGGCTAAAGAGAAGGAAGAGAAGGATGTAATTGCGCAACAGGTAATCATTTTAAGATTGCTGGTCTGTTGATTTTTGAAAATTTTGGTCATCGTCTAGGGCTTTCTGAGAGTATTTTTATCCTCACTGCCTGTGTGATGGGACTTTTTATATTCTCTGGGTTTATATATCTTAGTCACATATTTCCCCAATCAAAATTTTAACCTCGGTGTTGTTAGTTTTCCATTCATTTTTTTCTGTTCTTTTCTTTGCAACTGATGAATAATTTAAGCATTGATTGATGCGATGCAGAACATGTATGCTCAGTTGCTGCCTCTAGCTTTGCCTGCACCTCCAATGCCAGGTATGGGAAGTGCACCAGGAATGGGAGGTTTTGCTCCACCACCACATATGGGCGGAATGGGGATGCCTCCTATGCCACCCTATGGCATGCCTCCAATGAGCAGCTTCTGATATGCAGGCAACAAGTTCAAGCAGTTGATGTTGAGAACATAGGGGCGAGGACAATCTAGCAATATGTGCTATTCTGTGGAGTTTTGGTAACTCCTTTTTTTTCCTGTTGCAGTGGAGGTGTAGTTGAAATAATATTTTTTTTTTTCGGTATACAAGGTTTGTGGATATTTGTGTAATATTCTTTTTGTAGTAGAGGCATTTTTTGGCTGCTGATAGAGAGCAAGCCGCTGATATTCTGTATTTTACTATTTTTGTTATGGTCTAGGAATCGTTCATTTATGATACGATAAAAACCCTATCGGTCATCACCTATTATTTAGATATATATTATGGCGTGCTTTGATTTTTTTTAAACGGATGTATATTCGATTTAGTGTCCTTAATTTCTTTCTTCAAGCATTTGTATACTTAGGCGGCTGTAATATCTTATCTGAGCAAGTCTGTTGTGTGGGTAATCATTACTCAGCCACCCACCTTTGTCACGCACCAACGTGACCGACTCGTCCCTTACAAACGACCAGAAGATGGCAGTATCTCTGTATCCAGTGATTGGCTTCAACTCAACGGTAAATATGTCCTACTAATTTAGCTCGTTTAAACCGCGTACTTTTTATTTTTTTGGTCTTCTACGCTTTTCTGGATTAACTTCATTTGTACGAAGATTTTGTCCGAACAGTTGCCAACATCGATTGCATTTTTTAAGCTTATTAACTTGGTATGTGTGTTTTAAAATAATCTCAGTTGTGAATCGAAGTATGGGTATTGGATGGTGGAAGAGGACAATGGTTGGTACTTGCTTTATTCATGAGTTTTTTCAGCCTAAATCAGAACCCTCGAAGACGAGTTTGTAAGTTTCTATAAAGTAAGCCCAGATTACAAATCTTTGATTTTATGATTCTTGAGTCGCGTAAGGGTTAGCTCGGTTTGGTTTGAGAGGACTCTCACTATTATCATTTTTACATAAAAAATAAAAAATAATTCAATATTTTAAAAAATATTTTATTCAATTAATTCATTTTATGTCAACTTTCTATCCGAACCTAACCTTTTGTTTTCTTTTTTTTATTAATGAAAGAATTGGGCCATTCAATTTCGGGTAATTTTATAGAAGTGAAACCAGATGTGTTGGATCGTTTTCAGTGGTCAACATTTGCTGCTTTGCGTGCTGTTGTAACTTCAGAAAAGTGAAGTGGCCAAATAAAAGTTTGAATACTACTCTTACCACTCCGCTTTGAGTTTTTATTTTTACTTCTTGGAATTATTATTTCAAGTGGTCAGGCATGCTTATCCATGATAGAATAGAAACTTATAGGTTGCTCTTGTAATGGTCTCCGTAAAATGACTTTAGCTTACATTTTCATCGTGGTGGATCCATATCTCACTGCCAATTTGTGCGCTAAAATGCCACCTTAACTCGACGGATTGATACCATGCTATGCCACACTTTGGTGATGCCAAAATCAGCTCTTTGCTTAGGTTTGTTTAAACATATATCAACTAATAATATTCCAAGATCTCAGCTTGTTTATTGTGTGATTGCTACAAGGACCCTTCGTATTGTTCATGTCTTTTTGGTTCTTCTACATTGCCAACTTGTCCAACGTCAGTCATTCTAATGTTGCAGTTGAATTCATCATGCACACCTTTTGTTTTCTCTTTTTTCTTTTAGCAACTCATTGCACGCATAGATTTGACACATTTTAATCGTGGATTTTATGTCCATTCAAATCTTTCCACTTTGCTAATGCAATGATGGGACTCAAAAGCGTGCACTCAAATATTCTCGATGTTTAAAAGTAAAGAAAAAAAAGGAAGAAAATATAGAATTAAAAACGTCGCACATGCAATTTTATGAGATAGCAACTTACAAAATGAGTAATGATATATATAAGTTTCAAATGTACAAATTTTGCACAAGTCTTTTATAAAAAAAGTGAATCTCATTATAAAAAAGTGTGAAAAACTCACTCTTTCTTGATGAAGCCCATATTTTTAAGAAAAGCTTGTATAAGACTTGTAAATTTAAAATTTATACCTAACATTACCCTTACAAAATAGTCGGTGGTTGAAAACATAATTGTAATAAACTTTTAAGGTCATCTTTCTAGTGAGTTACAATGTATTGAAGCCCTACGTCTTGACGTGAGGGAGTTGGAGTTGTGTTTTTTATATTATAATTGAACCTCTCTAGACAAACCAAGTTGCTATCCTGGATAAATCAAATTGCTTAATTACCTGTATCATACCTTGAGTTAGTATCATGTTTTAAGTAATTTTTTTATATTAATTATTTCAGTAAAAATTTATTTGAAATGTATCGATAAAATTCAAAATAAAGAATGATATGTTTCTCTCTCTCT
>QEOT01004226.1:151741-190948 GCA_003123785.1 Pterocarya stenoptera
AAAAAAAAAAAAGATAAGGAAAAAGAGCCTCGCTCTATGTTGGCCGATCACATCTGTCGTACGTAGGAATTAAGCAGCAGCACGATGATCTGAGTCTTGAAGCCACTACAGCACTGCTCATGACTAGTTGATGATCTATTACTCATTATAAGTTTCCTTTGTATAGGGCCTAAAACCCATTTTACGATCTTAATCGGTGCGATTCAGCCGACAATTTCCGAAACTCAACGGCAACATTCGATCGTAAAAAGCGACCAAAATGAAAAATCGATATCCATCCATCTATATAAATGCGTAGTCATGTGTTTTTTTTACACCTTTTCATATATAGGAGTCAGCTCCACAGATGATCAGTACCATGCAATATTATGTTATTTGCGATTGTGACCTAGACACTAATGAGATCAGTATCAATGTCTGCTTATTTTCGCACCATTAAAAGAAGAAAAAACAAAACAAGGAACGCGTGCGAGTAGACAAAACGTGTGTTTTTTAGGCAATATAACCCAATACATGATCTCCAAGGTTAAGGCATACCGTTACAACGACACTGTTACATGATCTCGTTCTAATTATTCTCTCCCACTAAAAATCCTGTGTGTCTCTACTATGAGTGCCTAATTGAAACGGATAGCCGTTACAAGTTATGTCGCCTCCTTAATTCCTCGAACCCAATTTGCAACCCTCTTTATATTTAATTTATTTAAAAACAAAACCTAGCTATAACTAGAAGCAGATCGAGTTTGGGAGCTGTACTCTGAGTCGTTGAATTCATGTAAACCCAAGGCTTTTATAATTCTTGAGAAAGTCCGTTATTCCAATCAGTTCAAAAAAGGGGAAGTTATAACTCCTACCAAATTCTCACATTCGACCACTTCAATAAAAAGAAATAAAAACTCCAACAGGACGACCTGTTTTCGAATCCAAGAAATAACAGAATCCGAACTCGCATGCAACTGCAACCAGAGTTAAGTTGTTATGTCAAGTAGCGGTTTTACGGTTCACACCAACAACCCCTCTAAGCTATCACCATTTAATAACAATTGGAACCCCACGCGAAACCCCCCAACCTATACTTTATTCTCAGATTCTCAATATCATGATGAAAATGACGAGTCTACAAAAGAACGGTGGTGACCACCGACTAAAGGGTTCTTGGAGTCCACAAGAGGACGCCACTCTGATCAGCCTGGTGGAGAATCACGGCCCTCGCAACTGGTCCCTGATAAGCCAGGGCATTCCGGGCCGCTCCGGCAAGTCTTGCAGGTTAAGGTGGTGCAATCAGCTCAGTCCCGACGTGCAGCACCGCCCTTTTACGCCCGCTGAAGACGCCATCATTTACACGGCCCACTCCATCCACGGTAACAGGTGGGCTACCATAGCCCGCCTTTTGCCAGGACGGACGGACAACGCGATCAAGAACCACTGGAACTCCACGCTGCGACGTCGTCGTGACTCTTCGTCCGAGTCGTACTCGGGGGCGAAACGCCTTGGAGGTCCGGATGCAGCGATCTCTCCAACCGCTTCCGTGGAGTGGGACTCGGGCGTTAATAAGCGACAGTGCTTGAGTGCACCGCTGGAACATACTAGTCCCGATGAGGAAGAGGATTTGACGCGGCCCGAAGACACTTCCCTGACGCTGTCGCTATCGTTAACGGCGGGTAAAAAGATGAAGGAGAAAGAGAAGGAAGTGGTGAAGGTCGAAGAGGTGGCACGCATCATAAGGAAGGAGGAGGAGGAAGACGGGACGGGTTTGGTGACGATGATGCAGAGGATGGTAGCGGCGGAGGTAAGGAATTACATAGATCATTTACGGGCTGAGAATGGGCTTGGACCTCCGAGTCTTCCGGCCCAAAAGGGCCCATACAAAATTAGCAAATCCTAGTTTTCGAGTGTAGTCTAGTTCTTCTATTTTAGTCGAAAAATGCTTAATACATATTCCATTTGAGTCATGAAAATTGCTTGATGCGATACATCATAAAGCTGTTTTTAGATCTACATTCTAAATCAAATTAAGTTATTTTCTATTTTTTATTTTATAATTCTTTTGTAGACCTTACTTCTCCTTACTTTAGAGAAGCCTTTGAGACATAAAAGTTGGAAACAAGAAGTTAAACGTGAAATCGATCAGAATGAATCGTTGATTAGATTTCCGCTAAATATTTCTTCATTGTATGGTTGAGTTCTGACGAAATTGTTTCATTTGACAGTTGGGCATTTCTTTTCTTGTTTTGATTTCTTTTGAACAGCTTAGTGGTCAAGTGCTCGACGTAATTGCTTCAAGCAGTTCTTTTGGCCGTGCTTGTGACATCCTCGTGAAACGCATACTACAATTAGATAATGCATGTGAAACATAACTTTTAAAACCAGTAAAAAATGGAGTCCTGGAATAAAATTGATCACTCCCACCATATTTGAGAAGAAGAAACATATCCGCTCGTTGTTTTCTTTTTTCCTTGTTCTACACCGTGTATCAGAGATGCTAAAACCCAATAATATCGACCTGAGAATAAAGAGGCCCCGCTGTTGATCCATAGAATAGCAGCACATCACACCGCAATAAAACAACGTCATCTACATTCTTCATATTCTATTAGTATATCCCCCACCCACCTCGGTAAACCTTTTGGATGCGAAGCAAAACGCAAACACAAACACAAACTCAAAACTGAACCCGATGGAAACCCAATATTGGTATCTGTCCCAATACGAATGGGGAAGATGGTGACTCATCAGCAATGGGCACTATTAGTACAAGAAACCTCATAATGAAATGCATCAAGCTGAACCACAAGTAATCAAGCTTTATAACGGAATAGCTTCAAAATCGCGTAGAACAGGATTCATGGCCTCATATTCTCAGCTGATGATTGCTCTAAGTCCTTAAATAAACTCGGACCTAATGGACACAAAAGTCCAAACAGCTACCATGCACTTTAAAACTTTGTTTAGTCCTAAGATTACCACCGACAAAGCACACTCAGTTATAAGCATTCCCATTTGCTCAAAAATAACGAACAAATCAAATCCAACACTAATTACG
Organism: Pterocarya stenoptera; assembly: GCA_003123785.1. Classification (NCBI taxonomy): domain Eukaryota; kingdom Viridiplantae; phylum Streptophyta; class Magnoliopsida; order Fagales; family Juglandaceae; genus Pterocarya; species Pterocarya stenoptera. The sequence continues at coordinate 154,785 of QEOT01004226.1, forward strand.
GTAACCATAGCATTAAGAAGTACCAAAATCTCATTCAACAGCACAAAGCTCCAACCTTTCAGACATTAAATCCAAACGTAAAAATGGAAAACACTACGACTCTCTAATCAGAAACCGATTAGACACAAAACAACGTCGATTTATTGGTAGGAGAACTACTTGGATCTCTGCCTCATCTTTCGGCGCTTCCTCTTCAACCTCCTCATGCGCTTCTTCTTCCACTGTAAAACCAAAGAGCAAACCCAGTTCGAGATTAGCAAAATTAAAAAACGTCCATTTTTAAGTTTTTAGATCGAGCAAATAGTAGGGTCCGACAAATATCGTATGGAAATAATACTACGATCAAATCTTACCTTGGCCCTCATGGTGATCCCGTGTCTAAGTTCCTTCTCCCCCTCGCTTTCAAAACCCTAGTACTCCGGAGTAGGCTGCGCAGAGAACGATTTGGAGGCTTTGACAGAATTTATAGCAATTGAAGAAGAAACCCTAATGTACAGGCAGTGAGACTCGGGCTGAGAACATTGGGTTGCGTAGGCCCATTGATTTCCTAAACTATTGGGCTTCATAATCGACAATCTATACTATGGCCCAATCTTGACCTACCACTTTGGGGCTGCTTGGGTTCGGAACTAATATTTTGAATTCCGTTTCCGTTATCATTCCGGTTTAAGTATAATATTGCGGTACCGGTGTATTTCAGTATACTGTTTCGTAATTAATTATATATTATTTATAAATATATATGTATATAAACTAACAATTAATAGAATAAATACATATATATGTAAGTGTGTATTATGTATATATGTATATATATGAAAGAATTAAAGATTTATAAAATGAATATACGTTAAAAAAATCATAAACTTGAGTTGAGACACAAAAACAAATAAATAAAATAAAATAATAGAGAAATTATTAAAAATAATAAAATTTAAAAAAAGAGAAAATGAAGAGAGATATTTAAAGTTACAAAAAAGTTAAAATTATATAAATACATTTTATATTCTATAATTAATTAAATGCCATCTAGATTTAAAATTTATAAAAAAAGTCATTTAAGCACAAGAAAATTACAAGAACAGTCCGAAACAAAACAGGGACCGAAATGCCAATTTCGGCTGGAATGACCGGAACTGACCGAAACGGCCGGAATTTGGAACTAAACGAAATGAGAGATATAATGTACTGGATACTACACCAAAATGGCAAATTCCGTCCATTTCTGCCGGAACAGAACAGAATTTAAAATTATGTTCAAAACTTCGAGATACTCTTATTACCGTAAGAAAAGTGTGACTTAAACCACTATGGTTTTTAAAAGAAAAGTACGAAGAACACAAAGGAGTCCCACAAATAGATCCCACAAAGTGACATGTCAATATCAGGTGGGGATTTTTTTAATGTATTATTTCACTTTCCCGCCTCTCGAGTTGCCCCATTTTCTTTTAGTATTCATTCTTTATTTTTTATTTCAAATCGTGGCCCCAGTTTCTCTTTCCCAACTTTCATTTTTTCTATTCTTTTTTCTCACTCCCCCTTCCCACCCAGTCTCCTTCCCCCCACTTCACTATCCCAAAGTGAGCCTTCTAGACAACCCATTCGCCAGTTCCGCCGTGCCTCATTCTCGTCGAGTCACCGCAACCCTCTACCACCGAATATCTCCCCTATGCTTGGTTGTTGAGAAAATAAAAGGAAATAATGTTTGTTCTCTATTTAGTTATTGAGAGGGAAAATCGCAACTTGTTCTCTGTTGGGTTGTTGAGAAAATGAATGAAAAATATATTTGTTCTTTATTCGGTTGTTAAAAGGGAAAGAAATAATCTGTTTGGTTGTTGAGTGGGAAAATCATAATATGTTTGGTTGTTGAGAAAATTGCAAAGGAAAATAGAAGGAATATGAGAGAGAGAGAGAGAGAGAGAGAGAGAGAGAGAGAGAGAGATGTTTGTTGTTTGTTGCAAGTGAGGGATGGGAACGGTGGCGGCAACATAGGCTATTTTATGACGCTAGCTCCGAGTTCCAACAAACAACATAGGTTTGCAACTGGGAAGGGAGGGGGAGGGGAAAAAGGGATTGGGGCAGGGGAGCGAGAAAAAAAACTTCAATTGGACATAGTAGTGATATGTCAGTTTGTAAGATTTATGTGTGTCTCTAGCAGTCATTTTTTTTAAATCTTTGACTGATATAAACCATATATCTTTGGTCCAAAGGATCTTCGTAGATAGATCACAATATTAGATCCCATGCAATGCTTTGTTGTCAGATTTATGCGTTATAAATTCATAAATGTGCCTTAAGACCATATAATATGATGGAGATTGAATAAAAAAGGTAACATTTCCTCAAAATCCACTCCATATAGAATATTCACAAAAGTATCAATTCATTAGTAGTAAGAGTACTACCCATACCCCTGGACAGGTAAGAGGCGGCCTCACCCCTAGCCTTTATATGATGGGAGAGTTAGGCCCTAGGTCCACCTCCTGTGTGTGAGGTGTCCCCGTCTAAATGTTGAGGGGCAGATTGGCCCCTAAGGTCATTCGCCCACTACCCACGACGACATCAGTGAGCCATAAGAGAGAGAGAGAGTTGGGACAAGGTTGTTTTTAAAACAAAACATATGATACAATGAAATCATTTTATTAAAAAGTATTTTTTTTATATATATATTTATTTATTTATTTAGGTTGGGCGGATGGGAGAATTTATAAGCGGGCTTATGTCCAACCCAGCCGAGCCCATCCCTCGATTTCCAAAACCATGTAAGGCTTTGCTTGCACTAGGTGGAGGCTAGACTAGGGGCAGAAGGGCTGAATGCACTTGCCCGTGGCCCACCACTAATTAGTAACAGGTTCACTTGAAGCATTTTTGCCAATATCAATTTAAGGAAATATTTATTATCAGTCACTTAAGTCTCATTTGGATAGTGAAATAAGATAATTTTAAATAAAAATTAAAAATTAAAAAAAATATTATTAAAATATTATTATTTTAACAATAATATTATGTTAAAATTTAAAAAAATTAAATTATTTATTATATTTTATATAAAAATTTAAAAAAATTATAATGATTAAAATTAAACACTTGACTGTTCAACGGAGAGTAATCATATATTACCTCGTGCGAGCTTGTCATGGGTGTTTGATTTTCCTACGTACACTAACCGCACGAGATCCGCACTATCTATTTCGAGGACACTTGGATCCTAAATCAGAAGGATATATGACAGATGTTTGACCATATATAAATATTACTAATAGAAGATGTCCTACTGTACTCTGCACCGAAAGCCTGAACTACTCCGAATAGTCTCTGCCTCTAGTCGGCTTCGTGTTCAGCGATATTCCCGAAGGCGGAAGGATTGGACACTGAGATAATAATTTTTGGTTTGTGAGACACTTCGGTCACCGAAAAAGTATTCCGACAAAATATCCTCACAAATGTATTTTAATTTTTAGTTTTAATTTATTTATTTAATTATCATAATCTTTAAAAAATAATCATAATATTCTTAAAAAATAATTTCTCAATTATTAAATAAAAAAAAAGTTAAAAATTAAAAATAATATCAAGAGAAATATTCGAGACTCATTATTGAGATTTTAAGTATTTTTTTTAATTTTAAATGAAAATTTAAAATATTATTTTTTAATATTATTATTTTAAGACATAAAAAAATTAAATTATTTATTATATTTAAAAATTTTAAAAAATTATAATGATGAAATAAAATAAGATAAAAATTTTGTTTGACATCCTACTTAAAATAATTGCCCGATTCGAAAAGTTCATCGAATATTATCGACTTTAATGATTTCAGTGCTACGAGAATAATATCGTCAATGGATTCTCTTTCTTTTTTTTCTTCTTTCTAATATGTTTAATTATTCCTTCTAAATTCTTAGGATTATTCTCATCTACGTAATACCAGTTCAAAGTCGGTGATCAACTTAAATCGCTCCGATTAGTAATAATCGCCATAAGAACTACTCTTCCTGGAAATAACAAATATATATATATATATGTATATATCGTCCATATGAAGTTAAGAACGTCCTCTCTTCAAGCCTGAATTATTCTCGATATACAAAGCTTAATTAAGAAACCGGACTTCATATTACTAAGGTCCCGTTTGTTTACACAAAATCACTATCTCATCTCATGTTATCTCATCTCAATCATTACAATTTTTTCAAATCTCCATACAAAAATATAATAAACAATTTAACTTTTTCAAATTTCAACATAAAAATAATACTAAAAAATATATTCTATTAATATTTTATTTAACTACTATTCAAAACATCTCATCTCATCTCATCTCATCTCATCTGTGTATCCAAGCGGGCCCTAAATCTTACTACAAAATTATTTGAGGAAATGAATCGAACAGATGGCAGTCAAAGATCAACAAATTCATCTTCGGCAATACGAAGCTGGCTGTGACTCATTTTACTACCAAATGATGACAAATCAGATGACCCGAATATCGCCTTCTTGCTTTCTTTTACCGCTTCTTTCTTTCTTAAAACTGTAGTCCACAGATTTTCGAAAAAAAAAACAACTGAAGTCCACAGAAAAGTTGACAAACCAGACAAAGTCCAACAAAGAAAGATTTTTAGATGAAAAATACATTGATACAATAAACACACACCAATCTTGACAACCCGAGCTCTGCTAGCTCTGACTTCGAATAATAATACCACAGAGCAAACAGTCCATTTTTATAAGGCTACTTTGTTCATGGGAGGTAACTCGTTTGTGGAACGGCCGATTCAACCTGAGCGTCCACTCCGAGAGAAGCTCTACACAATGGGCAACTCGAATGACCACTCAACCACCTGTCGACGCACTCGGAATGATAACAATGTCGGCAAGGTGGCAAAACCTTAACCTTCTCGCCATCTTCGAACACACCGAGGCATATACAACACTCGGCTTGTACCATTGAGTTCGGAGCTTCCAATGACCGGAGCGGGATTATGGGCAAGCTTTTAATGGTGGACGGGTCGAGCCCCCGAGGCGCCGGCTGCGGTACAGGAGGATTGGGGAAGGGGAGGTGGCGGTAAAGGTAGACCCAGCGGGCGTAGAGGAAAAGGAGAGTGAAGAGGAGTAGAACGGAGAAGATGATGACAATGAGGAAGAGGGTGCGGCCGCGGACTTCGAAGCCGCGGTCGTCGAACTCGTTGAGGTGCCATTGGAACATGGGCTGAGAGTCCTGCGATACCGAAGCCATTTCGAGCCGCGGAAAGCCAAAATGGGCATGGGTTAGAAGTAGTGGAGTTGATCAAGACGTGGCGGATGAGGAAAGGCACGGCTGATTCAGTGGCCGCGGTTGCATCGTGAAGAGCTGCATGGACTGGTTGTTGGCGTGTGGGGATGGCAGATTCACTTGATGAATAGTAAAGACCTTTGTACGGTTGTGGAGGTAGATTGATTTTTTTGTAAAACCAAAGCCACCATAAAAACCTGCCCACCAGGTTACCAGTGTACCACACCTCACAGAGCGCGTGGTCTCAAACCCAACTCCCAAGGCATTTCAGCGCAATCTCGACTAATGTGTCAAGTCGTGTTCCTTTAATGTTAAGGAGAAAAGAAAATTGCGGTTATAATTATTTCATTCTCATTTATATCTTAAAAATCTCTTTAAAATGAAAATATTGATAAAATATTTTTATTGAATTACATTTTTATATAATTTCCTTAAACTTTGAATTTTGATAATGATCTTTCCGAACTATAAAATAATTAAAATACACTTATTTTCCTCCTTAAAAGATTTTTTATTCTTAAAAATATATAATATGCTTTCTAAAAATTTCATTATTAAAATCATAAATATATATTTTAAAATAATAAATTAGAGTTATACGGAAAATTCTAGTCTTTTTGCTGGAGGCTCCGCTTGGATTTTTTTTTTAATTTTATAATTAAGAAAATGTTTTTAAATAATATTATAATTTTATTTTGAATATTTAAAAGTATGTAAAAACTATATGTAAAAAAATTAAAAATAAAAATCACATGAAATATACTAGTAGAGTCTGAGCATTAGTATTGGCTTGGTTAAATACATTTTTAAAATTTAGTTAGTATCATATTTTTTTATATTTGTCTATTTTATTTAAATTCAATTTCCATATTAGATTACTCATTTATTCTCTATATAATAATAAAATATTATTAAATTAATAATTTATTTATATCACATTTGATAATTCTACTAATTTAATATTATTAATAATTATATTCTAATTAAATTAATATTAAAAAAATCATATTTTAAAAGTTATTTAATGTTAATAATAAAAAATATTTGATTAAACTCATCTAAATTTCTATTTAAATTTCTTAATTACGTATTAAATAATATTTTTATTAAAGTGAGAAATTAATATTTTAATATTTGATGAATCAATAATAATTTTTTATTTTTAACCAATCACTGTAATAAAAATTTATTTTATTTTAAATTTGACTAATTTAATGTAAAGTGTTTTTAATATTAATTACCTAAATTTTAATTAATTTTTTTATTTAACCAAATCCAATGTGATGCCATAGCGGTATATAGTAGCAGAATGAAGACAAAAAGATAGACTGCCGGTAAGGTTTGCTGCCAACAAAGCAAAACAAAATCAGATTTCTGACTAAGAGCATTGTTATACATTATCCTATATACTACACATTAATATGTTTTTTATTTATTTTTAATTTTTTTTTATTTTACTTTTTTTGAAACATTTATATTTTTTTATTCATCATCCATATAATACACATTTAATAAGAGAAAAAAATAAAAAAAAAAAAGTAAAAAAAATTATAATGTGTGGTGTGTAAAATGATGCAAAGATTAATTCTTCTGACCAAATCATCACTATATTCTGTGGCTCATATATATAACCTGCATTAATATTTCAACGTCCTGGGCTTCTATAATTGGTGCAGCTTGCGTCTCTCTCTTTTTTCTGCAGGCAACAGTTTACCAAAGGAATATAATAAGTTATTCGTTTATTATTTTTCTTGTATACTTCTTCCTGCTTAACTCGTTTTAATTAATTATCAAATAAATTTATGTTCAGATAACTTCATAAATTCTCTATGAATTATGTTATTTACAAATTTAATTAGTGATTACATCATTTATTGTGAGACTTATTATATTCATAAAAATTGTCAAAAGTACCAATTCTTTTTTTTAGGATGATATGGCAGGTTGTGTCAATTAACAAACTTCTACACCCAACGTGTGGCTATGTGCAAAGGAAAATTGATACTCAAGAGAATACAGAGGCATTTCTTGATAATTAATAAGCACTAAAAAATAAACATAAACCAAGATAAGTAAGGAATTCTAAAATCTCGTTTAGATGTTGAGATGAATTAAGATAAATAGTTTTTATAAAAACTAATGAGTTGAGATGATAAATTCACTTAATATGAATTTATATATATTTAAATGTTAATATAGATTTATATATATTTATAAAAGGTTGAAATTAGACTGAATTTAATACAAATTACAAACGGGACTTTAATATACATTAATCGAGAGTTACCAAAAAAGAGAAAAATAAAGGGGGGAAAAAAAAAAAAACTACTGCAAATAATATGGCTCTAATGATTTGACACCCCTACCTAGCAGCTAGTACTGATCTTGATCTTACCAACCCCTTCCATTAATTATTGTTACTCTCGTAACTTTTTTTGGATGAACTTATCATAACTGGTATTGATGTATACAGTGAATTAATAATTTAACAAATAAAATAAAAACCCTAGCTAGCTCAATTTAATTCGCAGTCGCTTGCAGTGTTATACACAACCAGACACAATAAACGTTGAAAATTAATTAACAAACAAAATCCCTTTGAATAGTCACAGCTTAATTAGACCTAATAAAATTACAGAGCATGCAGACGGTGTGGAAATGATCTTTTCATGATATGCAATGCAACATTGGATAGCGGTAGTGAACGGCATATATAACATGTTCATCACCATCTTAAGAAAAATCTACAGAAAGGATATATATATAACTGACACTACAACAAATTTCATTTATTGTGACAGATGAAACAGTCACAAAAAATATGAAACCATCACAGAAACTTTTAGTGATAGTTTGAAACCATTCCCACAATAGTCACCAAAAAGGCATCACAAAAAGTATTTTTTGACAATTTACTGTATGACTATCACTATTTTTTTTCCCTAACGGTTGGAAGTCTATCATGAGATGCAACGTTCGAACGTGAAGAGAATTTGTGATAGTAGAATTCTGTCATAAAAAATACTTTCGAACAGATGAAATCATGTTTGAACGCTTACTTGATCGATTAGCATTCAAACAATAAATATCTAACGTTCAGTATTTTTCATTCGCATGTATGATTTTTACGTTCGAATGTACACGTCGAACGTTTGTGATGTGACGTTTGAATTTTGCATTCGCATGTTATTGGGCAATTGTTCAAACGTCAAGATTAAGCGTTGAATGGTTAATAAATACGTTTGAACGTATCTTTTTTAATCATTTGAATATTAAGAAATATTTGTTTGATCGGAATAAAATAAATTTGAACATTTGTAGAGTATATACATATATATCGCACGTCTGTGCAATTATGTTTGAATGTTAACTTGAACATAAAGGCATGTTGAAACGTTGATTGTTTACATTCGAACGTACTGATCATAACTAATAATTTTATAAAATTAAAAAACATATAAATTATATCATATGTATATCATATTACACTACAAATAATATTATCTCGTGAAAATATTTTAGAGAGTAGAAAAATTAGACGACAAGAGTTTTAAACAATGATAGGGTTTATTTCTTCTTCTTTCATCCCCACAGCGATTCTGCTGCAGTGACATAACATTTTCCATCTGGACCAACATCTCCCTTTGTACTTGTTCTTGAATTTCAATATGTATTCTTTCCTTCTGGTCTATTTGTCGCTCTACAAACGTATCTCTAAATTGGGCTGTCGCAATAAGAGAGCCTCAAACTCCTATTGTCTCGACTTCATTTGCTCAATTAGGGACGGTGTATTGAAGCAATGAGTGTTAACAATGAAATGATGAATATAATCGATGAGCAGAACTATGTTTGTATATGGAAATTTGGAAAGTGTATATGTATATGGAAGCTCATGTATAAATTTCCAAGATGCTGTTTTTAAGTGTTTGTTTTTTCTATCAAGGGTGGATGAACTTGAATAATTTGGAAAATGTGCAGAAATTTTCTTTTGAAGATGTATTGCAAAACAATAGATGCCAAAGCACATAATATAACTTAATTAAATGAGTCAAAATAACATATTAATGCCATCCTCATTAGAGCACATAGATGCCACCAACAAACATCCAACAAAAAGGGTTCAAACTTGACTCATTTACAACAAACAACTAACAAGAAGGGTTCAAACATAAGCTTTTTCAAGAAACAACCAACAACAAGGCTGGTGGTACATCATAAATACAACACTGTAATCATGGCTACCACCATCTAAGTTGGTACAGATCATCATCTTGATTCGAGAGATGCAATCGTGAAGGTTGCGCTTGTAATGGAGGTGGAGGAGAAAATAATGCGGCGCATGTGTCCAAACTTGACTTTCTTAATCTTATAGCCTCGATGCCTAGGACAAAGATAGGAGCACTTTATGGGTTTTGTACATACAAAAGAAAAGAACAACAAATGTATAAGAAATTAAAATACTAAAAACACAAGCCCAAAATCCAAGCAAAAACAGTGCACTATCCACCCAACTAAAATAAATTCACTAGTCATACAAATTGCACCAAGTTATTCTGTCTTCAACCAGCTTTGGAATCTCTTAGAATGGTAAAAAGAGGAAGTGGTGAGTTCATTATGTGATGAAGCTCAATACCATCACCAATCGTAAGTGAATAGGAATTTTTTTATGCTCCATAAAAGCTCAATACACATCAACTTAGTAACAGCAAATGGATAAGAAATTGTTTATTATTGCAAACATAAGCCCAAAATCCAAGCAAAAACATAGCACTATCCACCCAAAAGCGCAGCAAAAACAGGGCACCACCCACCCACCCAACTCAATTGAAAAATGCTAGCCTTTCAGTTCAAACTTTTATTATAGAAATATAAAAGAGAAAAGAACATGTAGTAGGAATAAAGTCTTTTATTATAGGTGCACTTAATAGTGATAGTTTTTCAATGAAAATAGCACGGCATAACAATTATCAAGAAATGGCAGGCTTGTGCTTCAAAACTAGTAGGCGATAACAATCCCTTCAAACATCATCCCCAACACTTGCAAAGTTGTTCACTTTTAAGATACAATCAAAGAAATCAAGCAAGTGTACTAAGAAACTAGAGAGATTTAAACCCTAAAATAAAAGGAAACAAAGAAAAAGTTTTAGCATGGTAGCAGCATCATGACCAAGATCACTATAAGCCCAATACCAAATCAGCCCATCTGGAAAAACCCAGCGGAAGCGCAAGATCACAAAGTATCTCTTCTTGTCAGCCCGTTCCCTTTGGAAAGAATCCCAACCGAGTCTCTATATAAGCTAGCACATTGAATTAACCAAAAAGAGAAAGGTGGCACTGTTTTTATGATCACAGCAAGTCAGAGTAGAACAAGTTCACCATGCCTGGCATGCCATTTCTATTAATGTAGTTTTATTTTCTTTGATAGTTGCACTTATCTAGCCTTGGCTAGCTGTAATTAGTTTGGATTTTACTTACTTTTATCAGAGACTGGTTTTAGAATTTCTTTATAACCTCCTGCCAAACTCTTTATTTGTAAATGATATTATTCCATCAAAAGCGAGTTGATTAATATAAGTTAAGGTACCGTCCTCTTCTTCAACAAAATAACACCTACATATATTGGAATAATAATATTTATATAACTTTTTAACAACCCACCAATGCAATAGTGCCAGTTCTAGTAAAGTAATAAAACTTTTTAATTTGAATTTTAAGCTCTATAAAATTTCTCATAATTTGAAACACGGTAATAGAAAGAGTTATAAAAAAGATTACGTGCATCATTGTTCCAGATATAAAGATATGATGGCTTGTGATTCAATGAATGCGCATACTGGCTCAGAACTATAGATCTTGTTGTTCGATCCAATAGTAATGGGCCGTAAAATGGATCAGCACATAATAATGTGTGGATTTATATATTCAGCTCGATATGGGCTCTGCTGATGCCCCCCCCCCCAAAAAAAAAAAAAAAAAAAAAAAAGGAACTGTCCCCCTCTCTTGCAAGTATATTCTACATATATTCAGGACCTTAGGCATATATGGCCCATGATTACCCAGAACAGTGTTGTTCCCACTTCCCAGGCTCATGGGAATCAGTTTCTCTCGAGGATGCATGACCTGTGTAATTTCTTGTGAAGTCATATAACATCATGGATTAATATTCTCATAAGTTCCTGTTTAAGATTAGCCATCCCACATCATAATAAAATGACTAAAATAACCTCACAATAAAACCAAATCCCTCTCATTTCAAATATCATTTTTCTTCTTCCTCTCGAATCATCCACGGCCTCCCCCCCCTCTCGCCTAAAGCCTCCCGCCGTTCGCCTATTCCCGGACGTCTACTGTCGAGGTAGCAACGACTTTCGAGGTGCCGTCGACTGTGGAGATGGCGGCATGACAGAAGCTTGTGCGAAATGTCGAGATTTGGCCGTGAGGGAGACGGAGAGGGCATGTGAGGGAGAGAGAAACGGGTGTGCATAGAAACGGGCCTTGTGCTGGGGGAGGAGGACGGGACTTGGTGGTAGTGGTCAGTGGCTGCGGTGGGAGGCCAAATCGGCGGCGAGGATGGCGGATCTAGGTTTCGACGGGGACATGGGTGAAACGGGAAGGAGAAGAGAGAAACTGGTGAAAAGAAAGAAAAGAAAAGAAAAGGAACACGTATGGGATGATGCGATCAGCCGTGAACAGTGGCTGATCCGTATCACTTCTCTAATATCATTTGATCAGTTTTAATGATAAAGTATATATGAATGATTAAGTGACTTCCAATACTTTCAATTTCAATGCCTAAACCAAAAGGATGTATTGGTCTCCAATTTTTTCGAAAGGGAAATGATATATACAAGTTTTAAATATATAAATCTCAAGTAAATCTTTTAATTTTTATATTAAAAATGTTTGAAAAAATCAAAATTTTAAAATGAGATTCACATTTTTACAACAAAAATTATATATTTAGAAGTTATATATATATATATATCTAACATTACTCTCTTCTTGGGATAAAAAAATATGGAAAAGTTACATTTATGCAATGGAACTGGTACTTCAGAGAGACGACCAGACTTGGGAATCAGTTTATTTATTTATTAGCCAAAGTAATCCCAAAAGTCAATGCATAAAATAACAATCTAGTAGTCCTCACGAGTATGGACTCCTGACTAAATAAATGTACTTGTCGACGGCACTAGTGGGGACTGCTACCATCACCTTCACAAGGTCCCTCTGATCTACTACAGGCAAAATCAGGCAATACCTATCACAGCAAATGGGTCCTACGTGATTTGGCCTTCCCATCCCAAAGTCAACCTTGTCTAACCCTAGCCTTGACCATTGTGACACAATGAGTACGCCTACCGAGTCAGGACTTGCCATAGACTTGGTCACCGATTCCGCCACACTTCTTACGTACTCGGTGTCCACTCGATCTTTGGCGTTTTTAACCAACGCTGAGGCGTAGCCTAAACCCTTTTCAACCAGATCTTTAACGCTGGTTTGCGCACAACCTAGCACAAACGCGTTGCCGTAGTATCCACTGGGTAGACTCGGCTTGACTCTATCACGAAAGTTGACACTGAACAGGATCTTCAAAATTTGGTTTGAAGGTAAGTTCAGTGCTCTCGCCCAGCTCCTCCAGACATGCGCTGAAAGAACCTCGAAAGAAGTGTAGGATGATTCCGTGGGTCGACTCGAGGAAGTTATAGCGAGATTCTTGAGCTCGTTGAGAGACCTTTCATTGAAGGTGATTGAAGTGGGTGCAAGCCTTTCGTTGGAGAAGCGAGTCAGGAACCCACAGAGGTCAGGGACGCGGTTGAACTCGTGGTGAGTCATCGAGTTATCGCATGGAGGCCTAACGAGTAGTGGGTCGAGAAGGTGGCGTTCCCAGACAGGCATAGGTTTTAGTTCAGCAAGTCCACGTTTCCCAGAAGCCAACTCAGCGAATGAGTTAAGAAACTCGGCACTTCCAATTCCATCGCAGAGACAATGGCTGATTCCAACCCCCAACGCCGCTGCTCCGTCCTTCAGCCACGTCAGCTGGACAACAAGAGGTGGGGCCCCTTTGAGAACATCCGCTACATGGAGGGACAATAGCTTCCTCTGCTGGTTGACATACTTTGGAGCTCTTTCAAAGTCGATAATTGTGTGTCTATCAGAGATGGCCTCAATGAATAACGCACCCTGGGCTCGGCACACCACCTCGAGGCTCGAACCATCGCGCTTAGCCCTGATTCTTCCGGCTAAAGGATAGTATGGCACCAAGGCTTTTGCTAGCGCAGCCTTAAGACGAGCCGTGGTCACAACATGGTCCAAACCAGGGTCAGCCCTGTAGACCAATAGATACTCGATGGTGAAGCGAAGGAAGAGCTGGGAATCAATAGATGAGAGCGTTAGGAGACAAGCTGGAGTTGGCTCACAAGGGGTAACGATGGCGGCCTCTTTGACATGCACAGAGCTGCTTCCCATTTGGTGTTTTAGTCTGATGCTGAAACTCTGCGGGTTTGTTTGGAGCCTTCTCCGAAGTGGGCTAATATTTGTGTAAGTGTGTGTGTGTGCGTGGATGGATTTGGGGTCCCTTATCAAGGCAAGCATTTTCTTCCCAAGCAAACACATGAAAATAAAAAAAAGGGGAAGTCGCACAATCAACCAAATATATTTGTGAAAGACGGAAGACCCCATGTTTATCTTTTCTTTGTCTAACTGTGAAAGATTTGAGCCAAGATTCTCCCAGCATTGCTTTATGGAAACAATGAATATCAAAACAAAATATTAACAGCTTGGCAATGCTTTCTGTCTGTTCGGGGGAGTGATAGACATCACTTTCTCTCTCTAAAAGTTCTCTCTCTCTCAATCTCTCTAACAAGTGTCTATCTTTAACTTCCAATTTGCGTGGTGCTCTTCGTTTGTAATATTTTTTTAAGAAGTTGATGGACGTGCTCGCTGATGCCTGTCTACTTCATGATGATCTGTTCATGGCCGTGGTATCTTTTGCAAAAAGAGTGATAAATTAAACACAGGGTGATGAGAACATGCATTTTGGTGAGGGGTTAGTGACTCGATCGGAGGCAATTTCTGGATTATTTTATGCAATTTCTTGATTTATATTTTGGTTTATTTTCTTTGGAACCGATTTTAGGAACATACACACGAGCTTGGTCATGTATATATGGATAATACCGTGCGATGATTAGGCTGTACTCAACCGGGTGCCTGAGTCTTGATCAAATTGATTTCTTTCAATCTTTTGATAAACTGTGTTTTGCAAGCTAATTGGCGTGGCAGAACGTAGTTTCTTAATTTGTTGTATTCACAATATCTTTTGGCCCAACATCCTTCCATCCTTAAAGTTCAATACACGTCTACACGATTTCCTTAATTATATATATATATATATATGAGTATCAAGGCATACAGATTAATTACAGAGCCCAGAGTATATTGGGACTCACTCATGTCTTACATAAAGTCTTATAATCTCGTAGTTAGCCTACGGTTCTAGCTAGCTAGCTTGGTAATGCAAAGTATCAAAACAGGTCAGATGATATATAAGAGACGATAATGCTCGGGGATTCTGAGGACTGTTTTAACTAGCTAGCAACTTTATCGACTTTCCATATATATATATATATATATATATATATAGATCATTAACTGTTATAGCCTATTTCTCTCTCCCCTGCGTACAACTAGTATTAATAATCATGCCTTCTTAATTTGTATACAACGTACGCTAGCTAATAACTTGAAGAAGACTCTTAATTAATATTTGTTGTCGGGCACGATATTGATGGGCTGCACGTCGTTGACTACATATATGCGTACGTACGCACTTCATGATCTGATGATCTTGTGTTGATGATTCTCTCAATTCAATCCCTAATTACCGTCGATCATCAACAACTCATGCATCATCATATATCGAAAAGCATGCATATCCATATATATATATATAGCCTTATATATATTATACTTCATATTAAAGAAGGGCAGGCATCAACTAGCTAGCTAGCTAGGCCAGTTTCATGTCCGGACCGACGGTGGACCCGCCCCCCTGGCCTTTTCAATTTAACGGTGACTGAGGTCGCATTAAAGCATCCCCACCACAAAATTATAAAAGCTTTATTAGCTTTGCCTCGTACGTGGATTGCACTTTCGGAGATTCGGTATTCGATCTAAAGCGCTTCCAAACGTAATTGCTGTTTTTTATTTTTCCACTTACATTCGTCCATTGGGTTTCAAGAATTAGACTACAATTAACAATTTTTTTTTCTGTTTTTTTTCCCATGCACTTTTATAATTAGTTTCTCTAACGTAACCGCAAGAATGTCATTTTTAATTAGCTATGGTTTTATTCCCTGTTCATCAACGAGACTACAAGAATATGCATACCATTCGATATAAAGCAAATCCAAAGATACTGGCTACTAATTATTTTAAACGGATACCCTTCCATGCATGCAGTCCATAGATAAATACTCTTTTGTTTAATTGAGGTGACGTATATGGTGCTACATAAGGATACCATCTAGACATGTTGACTCTTTTTTTTTTTTTTTTTTTAAAAAGAGGATCATGGTTTCCTAATTTTATTGAGAGTCATTACTTTTAACGGATGAAAACCGTAGCTATAACCAAGCACCTGAAAGTTGCAAATAAGCGTAAATATCCAGTATAAAAAACTAAAAGACCAAACCACAAACTAAGAAAACTAAAAAATTACAAACCAAATAGAAATAACAATCTTAAAAACCAATCTAATTAGAATATCGTAGGTATATATGTTTTTGGATTTTGCTCCTAAATGATTTAAGTATGTTCCAAGGATATATGTACGACTTCACGTTACTTTTGTCGTTTTTCGAGGATCGTATTGTTGTGAAGGTCATGATATAAAGTCGTATCTTAATTTATATATTTTGGCAGGCCCAGGGCTTTTTTATGTGGAGGGAGTTTCAAATGCTAACCTAAAGGATGGCACCGTCAAGCATCGAGTTGCCCTTTATTCCTCCTGCAGATATGGATCGCTTCCTCTTTCACAAAAAGGGTTCGTGAAATCGTATGATTCGGGCAATTTAGTATTAACGATGGGACTTCATTTTTGTGTGGAATATGCTTGAATTTATTCTTAGGATCTGCTTTATACCGATGGACTTGATCTGGATCGATGGTTGGAAGTTTTTTCCCCTCTTTTAACGATCAATTTCTCATTAAATTAAATATAGAAATTCAAAGGGGTTTGAATCTCTATCAACACCCGGTTACAATGAAATACAGTCCGTAAAAATATTTAAAAAAAAAAAAAAATCTGACAACGGAATAAAAAGTTTGATTTGGGATGATCGTATTTTTTTCATGTCAATTAGATGAGTAAAGAACCATCATAAAAGATAAATTTTCACGCAGTTCATTTCATAAATTGTGTGTTGATACACTTTGTCATGTCCCTCATGTGCCTCGCTTCTTTTTTGTGTTCTTTTCTATTGCTCAAAAGCTCGTGGGCTCCTTATCTCTTTTCCCCTGTTTTTTTGTTTTACTGATAAAAAAGAAATTGTGATATTGTGATTGAGAATCACATCCAACAGCGTCAAAATACATAGAGCCAATTTTTTAAAAAACTGTAAAGAAAGAGAGAAAAAAAGAAGAAGATAAAGAGCCGACAAGCTTATGAGCAATAAGGAAATAAAACAGCGGGGCGCAAGACGAGTGGAGTAAAACGGTGCCTAAGACTAGAGGCGCATGATGGCTGGAAGAAAGGTAGAGGGAGAGTTGTGGGGGGCCGGGGACCTTGTCCTCCTTGGAGCACCGACAACCGGTGGTGAGAGAACCTAACACGGAAGTTAGGGAACCGAACAAGTTGGTGGAGAAGAAAAAAACAAGTTGAAGATGTGCAATCTTTAAATTTTTTGTGTCCCTTGATCCTCCCCTCCTTTTACAGATCTCTTTTATTTTTTAGACAAGCAGCCATTGTGAAGGAACCCATCACGTCTTTTCACAAAAAGCTAAAAAAAATCTCTGACAGGATATATGTATTTACAAGGACTCAGATTTTGAGTATCTTATGATGAGAATTTGAGGACATTGTGACACGGAATATTAGTTCTGACCAACTTTGAGGATAAGGGTAAGGGGCACGGTACCTTATTTGTGTACATACATTTATAAGACTGATAAAAATTTGACTTTTATAATAGAATAATTCTACCTATAATTGATATAATTATGAAGTATGTAAATATTGAATAATTATTTTGAAAAAAAATAGAATTTATAATTAATTTTTTTTTTATATAAATTCTATATTTTATTTTTTTTTCAAAATAATTATACTATAATTATATAATTTATAATTATAAATATATTTTCTCTTTATCATATATATATATATATTACAACATTTACTCTTTTAACGTCACCGAAAAAGGGGTGGGTGTATGGGCCATTGCCATACCGTCCGAATGTGTAATATCGATTGAGTATCTATCGTCAATGATTCCCCCCACGCCCTTGGTTTTGAGGTTCATCTGTTTTCAAAGTGGTGGGGCCTCCTGATTTGCCAAAATTTTTCTTGTAGGGTTATTTATGTCCATGCCGTCGTATCCCTTTTACAACTTGGGTCTGAGTTTCAAAAGCGGCTGCTCTCTCTATCATGAAAGAAACTGAGGCCCATTCACATTGCGAAGTCTATTTCCACGATTTTCATTAAGCGTCTGGCTCATTGGAATTCTATTTCCATGATGCTAGCTGGATCTACGAAATTCTCTCTCAAATTTGAGTCGGCCCTCCTGACATGTATACATATATAGCCGATGAAAAAAGCAATGGGCTCGTTTTGCACTGACCAGCCCTTTTAGTACAAGTTGTTGAGATCCTTTTTATAAGAATTTTTCGACAATGTGCAGTAAATGCCATGCCTAATGGGCTTGATCCAAAACAGCCCAATCCGCAGAAATAAGCTATTTCTTCCTTAAACCCTCCGCTCACTCTTGTATTCTCCGTCACAAGACTCCCAACCCGTTGTAAACCCTAGGGAATGTCGCTTTTCCATAAGCTTCCACACAAACCTCATAATCTCCTTTCTATCCTTCTCCTCGGCACCCGGTCTTTTACTACTCAAAACCCTAATCCTAACTCATTCCCTGTTGAGCCAACCTCTGCCTACTATGACGAACTGGTCCTCGCCGCAGGCCGTTCCAGAGACTTCGAGGAGCTCCGCCACCTCCTCAACAAGCGCATAAGGGACGGTTGCTTCAACACCTCCAAAACGTTCAAGTTCATTTCCAATACCGACGCCTCCCTGTCCATACTCGACGACCTAACTCAGACCCTAGCTCGCCTCGACAAAGGGTTACCCCAGCAAAGTGCGCACAATTCGCTCATCTTGCGACTATGCAAATTGGGTCGAGTCGAAGAGTCCCTGCGCCTGGTCGACACGATGGCGCGCGGGGAATACAGTTTAAATGCGTCTAGTTTTCACCCCATCCTGAACGTGCTCACGAGGAAAAAGGGCATGGAGGCCGCATGGGGCGTGATGAGCCTGATGAGAAAGTATCAGATCCCGCCGGATCTGACGGGCTATAATTACTTTCTGATGGCGTACTGTTTCTCCGGAGATTTGACTGCTGCGGCCGAAGTGCTAACAAAAATGGTGGGGGAGGGGCTGAGAGCGGATACGCGTACGTATGACGCGCTATTGTTAGGCGCGTGTAAGGTGGGGAAGGTGGAAGGTGCTCTGGCGTTGCTGCGGAGGATGGTTGACGACGGAGTACCGATGCTATTGTCCACGCACATGTACGTTATAAATGCGCTGATGCGGATGGGGTATTACGAGCAAGTGATAGGGTATGCGAGGTGTTTTGCTGGGAAGGACACGTGGCTGGACGACCACATGTTCGGGTGTCTGGCTAACAAGCTCATAGAGTCGAGTAGGTTCGACGAAGCGAAGTTGATACTGGAGGAAATGAACCAAAGGGGCTTGAAGATGGGCGATAAACTGAGGGACTTTTACCGTCTCAATCTTATAAAAAGATAAAATGAGCTGATAAAGAAGATTGCATAATCACGAGCGTGATTATTGAACTGCTTGTGATAGATTCATCTACGTCTGAGGCCGTGGATTGATTTTACAAAAGATGACGAGAACGTGAATTCCCAACCTATTTTGTCTATCAATATACTATTTTTAACCTTTTGCATATTCTATTTAAAATTTGATCTCATATTGACTTCCATCTATTTATCTACAATGAGCTGTGCTGCGGAAAACCTCCTGCAGTGCACGATATGATACGGGGATAAGTTAAATTAAAGAAAAAAGAAAAAAGGAAAACTGTAAAACAAAACAAAAATCAAAATCATTTGAGCACTCTCTCAACATTGGTTTGGTTAAAATTGTCTTCAAATTCTAAAATTTAGTTAAAAGTACATATTTTTTATAAATTTAAAAACATTCAAACCATAACTCTATATTGGATTATTCAAAATAATGATATAATATTATTTTTTAATAATAATATTTTTAATTTTCTTTTTCATATTTTACAACTACACTAATATATAATAATTAATAATTTAATTTTTACTTCAATTATTGTTTCCCAAAATATTTTTTTCCTCTACCTAATTTTACAATAAATACATTTTGCCAATTTTTCTTCTACCCAATAATTATATATACAATTTATGAAACAAACAATCCTAATAACCAATCACATACAGAAGGAATAAGGCTTCACTTAATAACTTTATTAAGTGCATGTGTTTAAGTTGAAGTCGTAATAAGGATCACAACACATATACAACCAATTGAATTTTTATCCCAAACTGATGATGAAGGTGAAGCATCCAACCAAAAAAGAAAATGTACAAAAGACTCTAGCATCAAACTAAAGTGTTAATTTTAATTTCTAGCAGCTGAAGCAAAAGTCCAGCCTACAAAAATCTACTAGCAATGTTTCACAAATTAGCAATGTTCAACCAAAAATCAATTCCAGCTGCCATACATTGAAAGATTTACTACCAAAAATCAATTCCAACAACAATCAATGGCTGGACGGTTATCTTGTGGCTACCATGAATAGAAGCAACCCAATACAGTGAAAAAAAAATCCCAACAACAATCAATCCTAGAACATCAACAACAAAACTCAAACAGAAACCCTTCAAGTCGATTTGGGGCCTTCTTTCTTCTACCTAATAAGCACATCTATAATTTTTTAAGCCAACAAACACATTTGTAATGACTTTAGTGACACCAAGTTGGTGCCACAAAGTGCAAGAGTACCTGGAAAGAAACACACCAAATAAAAACATAAAAAATATTTATCAATAAGGACATCAACAATTTCCAAATCACCAGTCATTTTATAATTATTGATCTTCAAAGAATATACTAAACTTTTAAACAAAAGCAAGAAGTTTAAATCCCCAATTGAAATGGGTTACCAGAGATCTTAAATGGAGCACATATATTCTCGATTGATAGAACTCAAACCCAACTTGTATCTAAAACTACAAATATTAGAACAAAACGGAAAATCAGCCAATCTCCAAATCAGAAAGGATTTCTCTGATAACAAAATCTTGAGGAAATTTTCATATGGGTTTTCAAGAGATGATCGCCTAATCAAGCAGAGAAGCTGAACAAGATAGAGTAAGAGGCTGTGTAACTAAAAGACTTTGACTTTAAGGACATCAAACAAGTGACTTGTCACCTTGATGCAGAGTTAGAGCACGAAACTAGAAAGAAGAAGAAGAAGAAGAAGAATATAACATGGGGGAAAGAAAATACCTCATTACAGATCAAATATCAGGTCATCAGCATTTAGAAGGGGCTTCGGTTGCAATGGAGGAGGACTTGGCAACGGTGAGGGACAGAAGAATCTAGGGCAAAATCACATAATGTTATTTATAGCTTCGATGTATTAGAGACCACCTCAGAAGATGAGTGTTGGATGGTGGCTTGAGAGCATCCACATCGGTTTCTTCAAACAACATTTCATCTTTAAATTTTACATATTTCTGCAAAAATTGGCCCACATTGGTTTAGTCAAACACTTTTCATTTAAAAATTCAGCTATAGTAATTTCATATTTTTTTTCAAAGATGAAAAGTCCTGTCGCCTAGCTAAAGGTATTATTTATTAATTTCGGCTCCTCTCCCGCGATTTCTTTCTCTCTTCTTCTCCCCTCTTTCTCTCCCGCGCCTCTTATTTCTTCTCTTCTTCCCTCTTTCCCTCAGCTCACGTCTCTTCCTTCATAGGCCTCTTTCCTCTCAATCTTTTCCTCTCATCATTCTTTACCCAAATTTCTCTAACCCTAAAACACTCTCTATCTATATCTTGATCTTTATCTCTATCCCTATCCCCGCTGATACCACAAACCACCATATTTTCACATTCTCGGCCCAATACAATTCTCTCATCTTTCTCTTTCCCTTTTTATCTATTACTCTCTCCTCTCGCTATTGCTTCGTTTCTCTTCCGGGTTTCTTCTTTGTCGCAGTTTTCGTTTTCGTGGTCCAAGACTAACAAGGTAGTGCATCTCTCTCTCTCTCTCTCTCTCTCTCTCTCTCTCTCTCTCTCTCTCTCTCTCTCTCCGTTGATCCTATGAGGTTTTTCTATGTAGCTTTTCTTCTATTTAGTGTTGCTTGTCATGCTTCTGGGTGGGTTTTTGTTTGTGGGTGCGTGGGTTTTTGTTTATGTGTAGTGATTGACTAATGAATGATTAACTGTGTTTACTTTGATTAATGTTTTTGGTTGCTTGGATTGACTATGAAATTATTTTATATCATCTTGGATTGTCGAATTGTTTTTGGGTTAATTTTTTATTTGGGGTTTTTTTTTTCTTCCTCAGTTGGGTTTTTTTTTTCCCGATTTCTTCTATTCTTTATTTGGGGTAGTGTAGCGCAATCTCATATGATTTCATTATATCCATTTGTTAATTCTCATTGTACTGTGGGCAGTAATGAAACTTCTATATTTGGATATTGATATGGTATAAATTGTTCTTCATATTGTTTTCATTTTTCCTTAAAGCATTTCATGTATATAATAATATTCTTTGTTTATTGGATTGTGAAAATGAAAATGAATATGATTATTGGAGATTATGAAAAAATAATTAATTAAAAAATAAAAAATAATTAAAGAAATATAAAAATAAAAAATAATAATATTTTATTATTATATAGGGTGTGATGGCTAATCCAATGTAGAATTCAAGTTTTGAATGATTAGCTAAAAGTGAAAAAGCTACATATTAGTCAAAATTTGAAGAATATGATAGCCAATTCAATATGAATGCTTTGAAGAGCTGGCGACAATGAGGGACAGAGTAGGAGGGGATTGAAAATGCCAATGAAGGTTCAGGAGGAAGAAAAAAGAGAAATTGAGAGAATGGAGAGGGTTTCTGACCGTTGGAAGGAAAAAAGAAGAATAAAATAGTCATTTGGTCAATCTACAGTGAGGTTAGGTTTGAATAGTGAGTTTAGATGAGATGAATTGATCATATGAAAGTTAAAAATTGAATAAAATATTAGAATATTATTGTTTAATATTATTATTGCTTTGATATTTGAAAAAATTGAATTGTTTATTGTATTTTGTGAAAGTTATAATAATGAGATGAGATGGATTAAGATTAACTCTCAATCCTAACATCAAGTTTAGATTTCGCTTTTGATTTACTGTAGCTCAAACTCTCACCCAAAGACTTTAATTGGTCTAATATAACTAATTTAAGTAAAATTTAGTTATATTTTTTTATTTTGCATTTGACTAGGCACCAGTGCTCTGAGAGTCGCTTTATATTTGCGTTGCCCTCTTCCTGTAGTACTGAGAACCCCGTCATCCAAAAGAAAGTGAACGTTGGAAACATTCAAAAAGTCACCCGCATTACTGTCTGCTAGCATTACTCTCGATATTAGATTCTAATTTTCTTCTTTAAGAGAAAAAAAAAGGAAAGAAAGAAAAATTTTAGTATCCCCACCATAATTTAACAATAATAATAATATAACATGGTTAAACAAAAGTTGATAAATTCACCACCAAAATAAATATATGCATCTTGAGGACCAGTCGCGACTCGCCAAGGTAGAACAAAAAGGTCTTATTTAATAAATCTAAATAGCTCTGAATCATGTTGTAGCATGTCTTACTGGTAGAAATGGATTTGGAAGCAATTTTCTTGGAGCCTCAGTCAAATCACTCCCTAACAATTTTTTTTTCACAAATTTCACTAAGAAACTTGCAGCCTGCAGGTGCTATCCAAGGGATGAATAGTGCATCAGGTAGTGCACTTTGTGGTGGTGCACCTGCTGTGATCAAAACAGAATAAATAAAGAGCAATGGTGGGCGCATGACATATCAGTTGTTTGATAAAGTTAGCTCGGAATGTAGTGGTCAAAAGTATTCATTTATGTACAATGAACATAACTGGTCTCCTTTGATTCTTTTCTATTTTTGGCATTTGTACTTTATGTACATGTTCTATATAAGAAACTTTTTATTCTGCTAATAAGAATAGAGAAAAGTGATTCTTCTTTTTACCATTGTTGTCTTGTCTCAAGTATTCCTTTCAACTAATCAATCTGTTTTTTTTTTTTTTTTTTTAAATCTCGTCAACATATTTATCAAACATTTTTCATTTCTTTAACATGATATTAGAGTTGGGTCTCTTGTGATTTCTTCTACTGTTTTTTTTTCTGCTAATTCAACCTTCTTGGAGTTGCAACTCACTGTTGTCATCAAAATGGCCGATGAAGGATCTTCTATTAACACTTATCACAACACCTCTCCATCTAAAAACCCCAACACCCCTTTCTTCTTGCACCACAATGATAATGCCAACATTGTGGTTGCAGTGGAGAACCCATGTTGTACTAAGGGGGCCATGGGCCCCCCAAGACTTCTTGAAATTGTAAACTACCTCCTAAATTTTATACATAATTCTACAAATATAGAAAATGCCCCCCTCCCCCGCAAAATTTATAATCTGCATATGCTTTTTAAAAGTTTTTAAAATTTCAATACATCTAGAAATGTCTCTCTCCAATTTTTTTTTATAGTCTCAAAATTTTGTTTAATTTCTATATATGATCTATTTTCAAGGATGTGGCTTCTCCAAAATTAAAATTAAAACTAATTTTAGGAGAAATAATAAACTTATTAATATGAATCTCAAAGTTTTTTATTATACAATATTGAGTTTTTTAATATGGAATTCACAGTGAAAATACAAGAAAAATTATTTAAGTTTAATGATCTATATGAAAAATAGTTTGTAATTATGTTTTTATGATTTTTCAATCTTTTTTAATTTACATAAGAGAAATGATGCTTGCAGTCCTAGGATCATGTGCAAGTCTCACCCACTCCCTTTGAAAAAATCATGTAAATGTAAGACCCATATGAAAAAAATCATTTATTAATGGTGGATCCTGTTTTTTTTTTTTTTCCATAGGGAGTACGTAGAGATTGCATACCTTAAAACTGTATTTAACATTACTCTTTACATAAATGTGTCACATAGTAGAAAAATTGGCCCCCCTAAACACAATTGTTGGTTCTGCCACTGTGTGGTGGTCACCCACACTTGACAAGACCTAATTACCTTTCATGGAACCGTTCATTCACACTAGCCATCTCCATCAAGAACAAACTTGGGTTCCTTGATGGAACCATCGAAACACCTATCCTCACAGGCCCTCTCTACATACCTTGGTTAAGGTGTAATAACCTCATCCTCTCATGGATTCTAGACTCCATTTGTAAGGAGATTGCATCTAATATTCTATACATTAGCTCTGCCAAAACAGTATGGGATAAACTCAAGGCACGATTTGCACAACCAAACAATGTAAGGATTTACCAACTTCAACAACAACTTGCCTCCATCACACAGGGTTCTCAATCTGTAAGTGATTACTTTACTCTACTCAATGTTGTTTTGGAAGAACTATACAACTATAGACCCATTCCTCATTGTTCTTGTGAGTTGTGCACTCGTAACATTGTAAAATCCCTTGCTGAGGCTCAACAAATAGATTGTGTTTTTAAATTTCTAATGGGATTGAATGATAACTTTGATTGCATTAGATGACAGATTATTTTGATGACTCCTACGCCATCTTTGGAAATTATTTTTTCATTAGTTTTGCAGGAAGAAAGGAAGAGGGAAACTCGTGCCCTCTTGCTACCTAACCATGAAACCTCAGTCCTGGCTGCATTCCAATCTCAGGCTAAGAAGATAAACAAGGCTAAGGCAACATGTTACCACTATGGTAAGAGTGGACACACTAAGGACAAATGTTATTGACTGATTGGTTTCCCTCCCTATTTCAAATTTACTAAGTCAAAAGGAGGATTCTCATATGGGCACTCTACAAACCAAGGCACATCACAAAATCATGAGAAGGCACCCATGGAAGGATCACAGTTGCCCATTACTGAAGCTCAGATTCAACAACTCCTTGCACTTGTCAATGCTAAGACATCTCAACTCAATATTGGTAACCTTCCATCACCTAACCAAGACAATATTGTAGATACTACAACTAGTGCCCCTCATTCCTCCAACGTGGCAGGTATAAATTTACACCCATCTATTGCTTATTCCTTGCCAGATTCTTTCATTTTCTCTGCAACTCACCATGAACAATTTACATCTCTTTTAAACCATCACTCAACCAACTCACAAACTACACCTTGGATTCTTGAGCAACAGACCACATGGTTTGTTCTACATCGCTGCTCACTTCCATCACTTGTGAGACCTAATCCTTCGTTCAATTACCTAACAAAACTCTCAAGTCAAGGTGACTCACATTGGGACTGTGAAGCTATCTGATTCCTTAACTCTCAATAATGTTCTCTGTGTACCCTCATTCACCTTCAACTTAATCTATGTTAGCAAACTCACTCACATCACCTCACTTTGCCTTGTTTTTCTAAGCAAATTTTGTTTCATACAAGCCCTCTTTTCATAGATGACGATTGGACTTGCTAGGGTACACAATGACCTTTACTTCATCACTTTCATTTCACATAGCTGCAATATAGTCAATGGTTCACTTCCTTCCAGTCACACTGTCAACCAACCAGTTTCTAGTCATGTCTTCCAAGCAAATAATTAGTAGGAATTTGATCTTTGGCACTATTTTCCATTTGGCTAAACAAAAAAGAAAATATTTCAATCTGGGTACCTCTTGCACCTTAGCTCCTTTCAAAATAGTCCATTGTGACATTTGGGGCCCATACTCACAAGCTTCAATCTAGGATCATCATTATTTCTTGACTGTAGTTAATGACCACTCTCGGGTCACTTGGGTTTATTTAATGAAATTAAAATCTAAAATAAGGACCTTTTTGAAGAACTTTGTTCACATGATTAACACTCAATTCAGTGCCAAAATAAAACAAATCAAATCTAATAATGGACTCAAATTTGACATGCCCATTTTCTACAATTCTAAAGGAACTTTGCACCAAAAGACATGTGTCTATATCCCTTAACAGAATGGAGTGGTTGAGAGAAAGTATCAACACCTTTTATGTGTGGCTAGGGCCCTTATCTTTCAAGCTTCCCTGTTTCTTCAATTATGGGAAGATGCTGTCATGATAGCCACTCACCTCATTAATAGAATACTAGCTCCCACTTTGAACAATAAATCTCCCTATGAAGTCATTTTTTCAACAATCCCATCATACACACATCTAAGGATATTTGGATGCTTTTGTTTTGCATCTACCCTCAAGCATAACAGAATCAAACTGAGTCCTAGAGCCAAGAGATGCATCTTTCTTGTCATTTCCAGGGATGCCATTTTCTATGAATCCACTTTCCTTTTTCAAGATTCTGACTTTAACACTATCCATACTACACCTCCACCTGGTTTGGTCCTTCCTTCACCACTGTCAAACTCAACTTTTTCCTATCTTGAAACTGTTATGCACTCATACACTCATACAAATCCCTCATCACCTGATTCATTTGACAACAATTTCCCATCACTTCTAACTACTAAATCTCATACACCTCATCTCAAACCCTTCACTCATCACCTTCTACTAGTGATTTAGTGCATGTCATTCCCCCTAGAAGGTCAGATCGACTTAGACATAAACCCACCTACCTACAAGACTATCACTGTCAACTTGTCTCAACTACTCACCCCCTCCATCAACACTTAACCTACACAAAATTATCACCTACTCACAGATCCTATGCCCTTTCTCTTCCTCTATTAAATGAACAAAAAAGTTACCAAGAAACTGTGAGATTTTCACATTGCCAAGAGGCAATGAACTTAGAATTAAAAGCTTTGGCAAACAATGAAACTTGGATGATCACCACTCTCCCCCTTGGTAAGTCCACTGTTGGCTGCAAATATGTGAATAAGGTTAAGTTAAGATTTGATGGGACCTTAGAGATGAATAAAGCCAGATTAGTGCCTAAGGGTTACACACAAAAAGAATGATTTGACTATCAAACCTTTAGCCCTATAGCCAAGCTCACAATAGTTCGAATTTTCTTAGCATTGGCACTTATACCAATTGGATGTGCATATGAGTACCTTTCTCCATGGAGATTTGGATGAAGAAATCTACATGAACTTACCTCCAGGGTATCAATTTCAAGGGGAGTCATCACACTTTAAAGATAAAAAGTTGGTTTGTAAGTTGCATAAGTCCCTTTATGGACTTAAGCAAGCCTCTCACCAATGGTATTCAAAGTTCTCCTCTTCCATCTCAATTGGTTTCCAACAGTCCAAATTAGATTATTCCTTGTTTACAAGAAATGATAAATCAAGTTTTGTGGCTTTGTTAGTTTTTGTTGATGACATAATTATGGGAAGCTCTAACACAGTTGTTGTTGATAGTATAAAGGCACACCTCCATTCTCAATTTAAGATTAAGGATCTTGGAAACCTAAAACACTTTTTAGGATTGGAAATTGCCAAATTAGTTTCAAGTATTCACTTATGTCAAAGAAAATATAGCTTGAAAATTCTTGAAGATGCTAGTTTGCTTGGATGCAAACCAACTAACACTCCAATATAAATGAATCACAAACTATCACATTCATCTTCTGACTTCTTAACTAATGCAACAGGTTATAGGAGACTAATTAGAAGGTTAATTTATTTAACCATAACTCAACCAGATATTATATATGTTGTTTGCATTCTTAGCTAGTTTATGGACAAGCCATCTCATATTCACATGGTGGCAACTCATAGGGTCCTAAGATATGTGAAGGGCTCCATAGGACAAGGTGTCCTCCTTTCCTCACAGTCAACTGTGCACATAAATGCATTTAGTGACTTTGACTGGGTAGCTTGTCCAAAAACCAGAAGGTCCATAACAGGTTTTTGCACTTTCATTAGAGACTCCTTAATCAGTTGGAAGTCCACGAAACAGGCCACCGTCTCTCGATCTTCTGTAGAGGTAGAGTATAGGGTCTTGGCCTATACCAGTTGTGAAATTGTGTGGATAATCTCTCTACTCAAGGACTTTAACATAGACCATCCCAAGCCATCACTCTAGTATTGTGATAGCCAATCAGCAATCCACTTGACCAAGAATCCAGTTTTCCATGAGAGGACTAAGCACATAGAATTGGATTGCCACTTTGTTAGGGAAAATGTATTGTCTAAGGTTTTTACACCTGTACACATAGCCTCCAAATTTCAACTGCCAGACATCTTCCCCAAGACCCTTCCTGTTGCCATCTTCTATTTTTTACTATCCAAGATGGATACCTTAAACATCCATACCCATCTTGAGGGGGAGTCACAAACTTTTCTAATAAACTTGCAGCCTACAACTGCTGTCCAATGGATGAATAGTGCATCAGGTAGCGCACCTTGTGGTGGTACACTTGTTGTGATCAAAACAGAAGAAACAAAGAGCAATGGTGGGCGCATGACACATCAACTGTTTGATAAAGTTAGCTATGAATGTAATTGACAAAAGTATTCATTTATGTACAGTGAACAAAACTTGTCTCCTTTGGTTCTTTTCTTTTTTTGGCATTTGTGCTTTATGTACATGTTTTATATAAGAAACTCTTTATTCTACTGATAAGAATAGAGAAAAATGATTCTTCTTTTCACCGTTGTTGTCTTGTCTCGAGTATTCCTCTCTACTCATCAATCTATTTTTTTTTTATCCCGTTAACAAATTTATCAAGCCTTTTTCATTTCTTCAACATACAGAAAGTCCTAGAATTTCCATCAATTGTGGGAAGAAACTTTCAAACACTCTATTGCAGGAAGCAATGGAACTCCTTGCAGAAAGAAAGGAATCTATTGCATGCTCTCTATCGAGGAGACAGGAAGGACGTAAACAAAAATGAGGGTGGTCTCTAGTGGAGCAACAGAGGAAAAAAAATGATTTAATTTAACTGAAGATAAAATCACAAACCAAATTCATTCCAGGGTTAGTTTAAATGTAGCATGCAATCATAATAAACCAAGCCAGTTGCTGTTATACATAACACAAATGCTCCCAAACCAATAGCATATGTTCCATACAAATCATTAGTACAATTAATGTAGCATGGAGCCATAACAACAAATGTTCCAACGTTAATAATTGTAGAGATTTGAGGTAGGCGATGGTTCGGGATGCAACATTTTTCAATGATTTTTGAGGATGTGCAGAGCGATACCAGCGACGGAGGAGGTGGCTTTGCATGAGGAGAAATCGATGGAATAAGTGATTTTTTGGTTGAGATGATGGTTAGGATGTAAAGAGATGGACACCTAACTGTGAGAATGGAGGAAAGGATGGAGAGAGAAACACAAGAGAAAATATATGAAGTTCTAAGTACTGAACGGGAGGAAGAAAAGTCTTGAGAAAAATTTTGACTTTCGGGTTGTATAAAAAAAGAAAAATACTATTTTGACACCTAAATTTGGCATCTCTATTATTTTTTTTTTTACTTAATGGTTAAGAAAGTAATTATTAGTGTATTGATATTTTTTTTTATATTTTTTAAAAATATTTTTAAATTATAAAAAAATATGAATAAAAAAATTAAAAAGAAAAAGAAAAAATTCAATGCTTATAATATATATATATATAAAGAAAAAAGAATGCCCAACCACTGTATCATTAGATATTTATTGAGTCGCAGTTTTTAAGAGCCAAAAATCAAAGGTATGTCTACTTCAATGCAGGCTGATTTTGATCGACATTAGGCAGATTTTGATTTTACAGTACTTTTGCCTACATATAGCCGAGGACTGGCTACAATTTTAATACTGCTTTTTTTTTTTTTTTTGGGGAAAAGAATACTGCTTTTGAAGATATATAGATATCGAGTGGCGAACATATTTCGGCTTTTGGAAAAGAATTTCTGAACTCAAATATTTGCATACTTTTTGTCTTCCCTAAGTTCCCTTATGGATTTGGACAATGTTCAAATTACTATGTGAACGACAGATTCGTCATGATTCACACCCCTCCATCCGGGCTCCGTGCCGGCCACGAATCTGAAATTTATTTGAGTGTCGAAAGAAAGAAATTTTTGGAGTGGGGTCTTTTTGGTGGTACATGTGCAAAACTGAGGAGGAGAAAAATATGCAAAACTGAGGAGGAGAAAAATAAAGAAAAACTATTTTCGCATATATAATAAAGTCGTTCCGTCCAACTGCAATACGGGAGCTGACGTCAGCGCCGGTCACAATGCACGGCCAATTTCACTTTGCCTCCAAATCCGAAGCTTCACATCCTTCCATTCCCTCCCAACCTACCAATACCTCCGGCGTGCTTGGCACCGAGTCCACGACCTTCTTTAATCCTGTTTCCACGCCGGCCCGACCACATATATGGACCGCCCGAGTCCGCATACCCCCACTATCCGAACCCACGTCGGTTCCGGCGGCGGTGGCGGACGGGAGGATTGTTGGAGCGAAGGCGCTACCGAGACACTAATCGAGGCCTGGGGAGACCGTTATGTCCAGCTCAATCGCGGTAATCTCCGTCAGAAGGACTGGAAGGAAGTCGCCGACTCAGTCAACGGACGTCAAAACGGCTTAAAGCCCCGCAAGACGGACATCCAGTGCAAGAACCGGATTGACACATTGAAGAAGAAGTACAAGCTGGAGAAAGCCAAACCCTCTCCGTCCAAATGGCCCTTCTTTTACCACCTCGAGTCGCTTATCGGCACTAACGCCGTCACCAAGAAGCCCACCAACGGTGGTTTCACAGCCAAGCTCTCCAAACCTAAACCCAACCCTAACCCTAGCCCCGTGGTTTACTCTGGTGTTGGGTCCTCGGACAGTTCGCTTGGCGATGGTGATGATGACGACCACGAGGATGAAGACGACGAAGATGATGTAGGGTTTGATGGAAGAGTGGCGAGGAAGCATCGGATGGAGAGCGTAGACTTATCGGATGGGGCGGCGTGCAGGGAATTGGCGAGAGCTATATTGAAGTTTGGGGAGATCTACGAGAGGATTGAGAGTTCGAAGCACAAGCAGATGATGGAGCTGGAGAGGCAGAGGATGGAGTTTACTAAGGACCTCGAGTTTCAGAGGATGAATATGTTCATGGATGCCCAGTTGGAGATTGAAAAAATGAAGCGCCCTAAGTACGCGCAGGGCTCAGGTGACATTCTCAAAGATCTAAATTTTCTATCTTTACTGTTTGATGATTCAAATTTTCTTGGTGTTTAATTTGGAAAATAGTTAGTTGAATTGATTGTGTTTTGATTATATTTTTGTGGCCAAATTGTAATATGGAAATCCCCAGTTCAAATTGGAACAGGTCATCGCAAGTTCACATATTGTGGGTAATTTTAGATTCTGATCGTATTTCGTAGGGATATTGGAATTGGAAATGCCAATTTTCTTATATGATATTGTTTTTAGCCATTATTTGGTTTTGTTAGTGGGAATTATGAAGAAAAGTAATTAAAAAGGATAGCACGAGCAGGAACGGCTTTCAATTTTCCCTGTACTAGTTTCAGAGTATGGTGGTGTTGAATAGTTAATCTCATTGATTTAATGTTATTATGCTCAAAAGCTATAAGTAGTTTAGGTTGCACAACTTCATTTCGTTAAGATGGTTGAATGGTTTTGTACCATTGATCGTAAGAAGCTCTCAGGCCATGACAAGCATTTTCTTGCTTGTTCTGCATCAGCGTTTTTGGGAGCAAGCTATGTCCGCTAATGTTCCATATGCAGGTGGATGCTCATTTGCAAAAAGATACTTACTATTTTTATAAACAAGATCAAAGGATTTTCCCTTTTTTTTGTTTGTTTGATGAGTTCCTTTTTTCTTAAATTTATGGGTTTGCATCATCAAGAAAGAGGTAAATATGCAGAAGTTGGATTTATGGCTTTGATTTCATTCATCTCTCAAGAGTTGGGAGGGGCTGTTGTTCTCATGGCCAGTAACTTCTGGGCCAATTAGTTTAATCTCCATTGTGGAATCATGCAAAGTTATCATGAATAGACTGGTGTTTTTATGTTATATTATTCTAGAACGTCTCCACTTATACAGTGATGGATCATCTGTTTTTGATATTTCCATCCATTAGTTTGCGATGTATGTGATAGACTGATTTTTTTTTTTATAGGTTTTTCAAAAATGATTACAGAGTTTATTTTGAGTATGACGGCATTATCCTTATTAAAGTCAAGTACTAAGATTTGCACTTGGCCTTGAATATAGTTAAGCTGCTCAAATTTGATCAGGCTGGACTGCACAACCAAATCTAATGTTGTCCTTGTTAGGGTTATATTGTTAGTTGCAGGTAGTATGCCAGGGCTCAGGTTGGCAGTTAAGCCCATTGACCTGGATAGTTGCTCTAGTAATTAGAAGCCATAAGCATATAGGGGTATGAAGATGGATGGATGTATGCTTTATATTTGTACTGTTTGTGGTTCCATGATTTAGAAATTTGTTATGCTGGGTGCTCTATATATTATTAATATATACAAGCACAATTTTAGTCAATTGTTATTGATATGTAAGAGCAGGGAACTCCAATTAATTACTGCATGGTATTTCGCTCTTATTGTTTAAATTTGCAAGTGCAGCTTAAGGCCATGCCCTTAATGTCTTCCGAAGTTCATGAGGCTTGTAAAATTGGGATTGTCTCCGTATGAGTCTAACCAGGTTCTTTTGTTAATTTGCATGCCTTTTAACAGGGAAGAAGCTATAAACTGAGATTGCAGGAGTGCTTTTTCACTTTACACAGGGAACTGCAGCTCGGTGATTTCTTTTGAAATCCACCTTTGAACTCTTCTGTTTACAGTATGCGTTGTCATATTACTTGCAGTTTCAACTTCAAAGCATATGAAGACGGTGTGGCATTGTTGTCATCGCTGTGATGTTCAGTGTACATGATTTGTAGTATTGTCTTAAATTTTTTGTGCTTATGATGTATTTTGTAATCCCCGTATGTTTATGACCTGGTTTTATTCATGGATCTGAAAGTTTTTATGGTGAACTGATGCTTGTTTCTCACATGAAGGAAATTGATGTCGCTTCAACTTGCAATGGGTCTTAAAAATTATGTTGTCGGACTCCTGCACATTATTGAGTAAAAAGATGAATAAGACAATACCTTACCAGTCACTACTCACTAGGCCTTTTGTTTCGTTGAAGTTCTAGGATAATTCTATATTTAAATTCTCTAAATAATAATAATAATAAAAACAACGGAAAATCCAAAATGAGTTTCGTTGGATACATTTTATGAACCAACAAGAGGGATGTTGAAATAGAAACCAAGAAAGCTGTAATTTGGTTAACTTTGAACGTGTCAACAATCGATTACGGTCTTTTGCATTACTCTTCTCGTTGCCTAATGACATCTTGTTTGGTAGTTTACCATCAGATGTTGAGAACGTTTTAGAGGGTTCTGAGCTTGTTAAAATATTTTATGCCTGAAGATGGAAACAGGGTTATCATTTATTTTTTCTTTTTCTCGTTGATGTAAAGGATAGGAATCGATTTCTATTAAGTTTTTCTAACTTTTGTAACCATTACCATATTTGAGATGCATGTAGTGTACAGAGTCACTTTGGATTCGCATTGCAACGAATAATGCCAATGGCACGTTGTGGGGTTAGTGAAATCATAACACTGCTCCCTGTTGCATGGAAACAGTGGGCACCGACTCTCACAGATTCCTACTTTTTGCTGCGTGCGAGTGCAACCGTGCAAGGCTAAAATATTCTTGACTTTTATTGAATTTATTCTTTGGGATATATTGCTCGCGGTAGTTGAGATATATTGCTCTGCGTTCCATTAATTGCACTCTGGTCGGCGGATCGGATGATTTGGATTGTGATTCAGATATCCTTGTTTATAAAGGATCAAAAAGGCCAGTAACAAAGGTAATACAGATACTAATCCATTTCAAAGAAAATCAAGCAATGCTTTGCAGCAGCTGAATTGCACGAGATCACTCTGGCTAATCAAGATTTGTATCAATTTTTGCTTCCATATGCTCGGAGTTTCTTTAATTGGCATAGGATATTTACTTGATCTTCCCGTTAACAACATATATGTGAAGGCAAGATTTCCATGAGAGAGAGAGAGAGAGAGAGAGATCATAATACATAAGGGCTGTGGCCAAAATCATTGACCGGTCCATATTGGATCAAATCAGATGAAGTCTGGCTGAAACTATAATTCAGGTCATTGCAAGCAGGAACATCAGGGTAAGGAGGCATAATAACGTGATCATCCCAGACAAGAGAAGAAGAACAAGATGAGGCTGATGATGATGAAGAAGCAGCATAGCGAGCAAGACAGGCTCTAGCAATGGCGAGGTCATGCTGGAGCTCAACCATCTTTCTTTGCAACAAAGTTATGGCACCAATGCAGCCATAAACCGGGTCCCGAAGCCTTGCCTCGGCCTCATACGCCAGTGAATTCACGGTGTCCTCGCGTTGCTCTTCCGGCACTTCGGTGAGGATCTTGCTCACATTGCTTGCTCCAAATACCTTGTGAACATTGGCAAATTTGGAAGGCTCATCAGAGCAAAAGTAGGGTGCAAATATACATTTGGGAGTGCATCTTCTTTTCAACAATTTGCAAGCTGCACAAGAAGAAGATGAACGGGGCTCATGACCCTTCATGCTTTCCCCACATCTACTTCTTGTGCCCAATGTCCAATTCTCCTCTCAACTACCTCGTATTTATAGCCTCGTGCTTACCATAATTGTCTGTGTTTTCATGTTTTAATTAAAGTAGCCCGGTTGCTAACAGCACCCAAGTCGAGCGTTCCTCCAAACCAGGCCAACATCTATATGGCCCATTTTCTGTGTTTTTTTTTTTTAAATTTATTTATTTTTTCCCTTCCCTTGACTAGTTGATAAAGAGCAATAAAATTATATTTGAACTTTGGGAGTGGAAAGGGCTCAAATAATTGAACATGGGGACAGCCTAATATGTATTGATCGAGTAAGCTGTGCAAGACATGATAGTTCATCAGGAAAGATGAGATGCTTCATTTGACTGAATAAAGGAGAAATTTCACAAAAAAGAGTGTACGACTCCTCAAGAAAGTTTGATTTATCCACAACTAGGCAAAATACAAGTGCAAGTTAGGAATCTACAATAGATAGTGGAGCCAAAGAGAAAAAAAAGCTAATAGGCCATGCGTGTTTGTGCTTTTTCTATGATTTATTTTCCCTCTTTTTTGGTGGTATCAAATTTGTGAAAACATCACATTTTTTGTAATATTGCATGCTCATGTGATTGTATATTTTCTTCGGTTCACAATTTTAAAGTATTCAGGTTGTAATTTACTGATTTTTTGGTTTTCTTTTGTGAAGTGCGTGGCAATTTTGTTTAAACATAAAATAACATAACTTCAACCGATCCTTTTTAAAAGACTTTTATTTATAAAAAAAAAAAAAAAAA
>QEOT01004226.1:207563-222652 GCA_003123785.1 Pterocarya stenoptera
AATGCAGACATCATGCTACCTCTGCCCATACTGTAGGATAGGTTCATCACTTTCATCAATCCTCATTGAGCCCATAACATGTTCAGCCACAACGATCAGACTTCCATCAAGCTGAGGTAGAGAAACTAAGGTCAGCTCAAAAAACAATAATCCAGAATTATTCAATTTATTCTTTAGTTGAATATAAGAACCTGAACATTTCTCCACAAAAACTCTGCAACCTCTATTTGTAGCTCAGAGCCCTTGGATATGGAACCACCATGAAACTGAAACAGTGAAGAGTTCGAAATCATATTTAATCATCTCTGTTGCTCCAGCTGTTGCGTGCTTTATTCATACTTAGTTACTAATAGAATGCAGAATAAGCTCTCAATTATTACAGCATGCACAGAAAAGAGGCATATTTCATATAGGTGGTGAACTTTATATTTACTACAAGAAATGAATGAATGCCACAAACCAGCCACGAAATTTCTACTGGGTTCATATTGCCATACACATTCTAGTTAACATTTTACACATTTTAATTTTCTTCGCAAAGAATGGGGCAGGGGGACACAGAGAGAGAGAGAGAGATCTGATCCATCAACACAGCAGACAGTGTGACAAGCTTACTTTTTGTCTCGTGACCTCCCAAAGTGGCCCAAGAGCAGGGTGCAGGAGGAGGAGAAAGGGTGGTCCAGAATCAACATAAACATCATTACCTTTAATCTGCAACATGGTAAAAAAGAAAACAGACAATTTTAACGGACCAATAAAATAAAATTCACCAACAAGATCAAGGTAGTGAATATGAAGCAAATAATTCATAGTGGCAGAGTTGATGCAATGACACTCCACTCAAACCAATAGACAAAAAAGCTTCACTTATTGATCCAGAAGATTCATGAGAATTTACCTCAGGAAGCTTAATATCACAGTTGGAAAGAAGGTTGCGGGCATTTCGTAGTATATCCAAAAGTGAACCATCTGGAGTCTGCATGCAAATTAAATGTTTTTCTTTTTGTAAGTACAAAATTAGAATAAACACATTCAACACTGCAATAACTCCTCAGGTTCAATTACTAGTCTATGCCATCAATGGCAAGGATTAAGCTTTGGTTTTGGTAAAAAAACATCTAAAGAACTTTTAAAGTATGGGTGGAAGTTCACCATACCGTGAACACATGGCAATTTTTCATCATAAGAAAAGTATGACCTGGTGTAAAGACTTGTCTGCATGTTTTCTTTTCCTCTTAGCAGATGATGTAACCCGTCTTCGTTCATTATACACAATAAACGTATCCAGATTATCTGCTGATAATGTGGTCAAGATGGTAATTTATAGGCACATAGGATATTAAAAATCGAAAGGAAATGATAAGCCACAAATTTCAAACATGAAATTAACAATGATTTACCTTCCACTCTGTCATAACAACGGGATGAACTTGTACTGAAAAAGCTGTCAGCAATATTTTGCATTGTGCATTCCAGCCTGCCACCAGAGACACTACCACATCAAAAGTAAAATGTGGTTAGCCCCCAGCATAATCTCTTTCATTTTAATAAGTGCACTTAGTGTAATATCAGTCATAACAAACACAATGGGCCATATTATAATTGCATAGAAAGCAAAATATTCTGGAAAGATGTCACAAACGATAATAGCCGACTCTCCAACAAGATATATGATAAGAAATCTTGAAAACTGACAAGTAATGCAAACATAAAAGCATGAGATCAAGGTATAATACAACGCCAAATACAGCATTAGCCAGTTAATTTTCTCCAATTACAGACCTTGAACCAAGAATGTACTTCTCCAATCCTAACCAGCCCATGATTTTGCTTCTTTTCACTTCATGTTAGCATTTTGAACATGATTCCAGATTCCCTTCATCCTTTGAATTTCAGAATATGCAAGTTTAAGTTTCAAAATATGCATTGTTTTACTATGCCATCCAAGACCAATGTTTAGACACCTATAGTATACTTCACTTCCAAATATGACAGCCATCATACATGGCTGCCACAGACTTGGATTTAAACATCATCTGCATTGAGATTCATATCTACCGAAAGTAGGTGTGAAGCATAAGATATAGAGAGGTGAAGGCATTTACACAAAGATGGCATAGCTTTATAAACACTAAAAGTTCTCCGTCTTCACAAAACTGTCTATATGATGGTTATCATACCATAGTATCAAAAAGTAATGGAAAGGTAATTTCCCTCAACCATAATTTGGACATTTGCCATTTGGCTAGATATATTCCAGGATGCACATTTAAGAAACGTTCATGCCGAACACCAGTACTCAGAAATATATAAACAATTACAAGATTTTAGACCAAAAGTATACCTCTGCTGTTTTCCAAAATGATCGACATATACAACTGGCTTTTTTATATTCAGCACCATGCCTGGTAAGCTATTTTCATTTGCACTGGATCCAACCAACTCCGCAGAATGTAAATCCACGTATAAGATGTTTGTATTGGCAGGAAATCTTGCCTGCAAACTTGAATATGGAGAACATGGTTGATATTAAGTACACGGCAAAAGTCCTTTGCTAAAAGATATGCTACCATACCTGCCCTCCCCCCCAAAAAAGGAAGTGGTGGAAGAGTTGAATGGCTAAAGAATCTATAATTTCATGATTCAAACTGATAAACAACTCCAAAACAAATGTATCTTAATTTTTTTTTATAAGTAATAATCTTTATTGATGTGAATGAAACTAGGCAGTGCCCAAGTGCACAGGAAGGTTTTGTAACAAATGTATCTTAATTGATGCCAAATAAAATAAGATGCCTGACAAGATACGGGCAAGTCCAAATCAGCATCAATATATTAGTAAGAATGTGCACTTTCATGGCAGCTTATTTCCCCTCAATTGAACAGCACATTAGATTTTTTAGAAAGGAAGGAACAGAGTGTCATTTGATGGATAAGTATAAAGTATAAGCCGATATGGAAAAAATGATATATACAACATACAAAGCATCTTGAGTCATAATGTTCGATTAGAGCACAGTACACCAAAGACAATGAATTCTAAACCCTCAAAAATAAATAAATGTTTACCTTTCAGGAGAAAGAGGTCCATTTGTGATTCCAAATTTGTCAAACTCTGTGTACTCGATGCATGACAAACCATAGGTCCACCTCCCATCAAGATTTTTCTTCTCAATTAGGACATTAATTCCTTCTGTAGCTCCCAATTGCCGCTCACATGAAGCGAACCCCAGTTTCTGTAACAATGTTACAAATATAAGCAAAAGCACAAGAAGGCTTGGTCTGCATTCATTTTACCAATGCAGTGGTCTCCACAAAATCAACAAAGCATGTCCATATGAAGAGGGTACACAACATGATAGTTTATTATTGTATTCTAAAAATACAAGTTTCTGAACATAAAAATTTAGGACTGTTTAGTTATTTTCCTCTCTTCAGTCCCTAACACAATGCAATGCTAGACAATATGGCATGGTCACATGCAATTATGCCAGACATGTTCTGTTCTAGAGTATCATTCAACTGAACGATTTTTAATCGATTTTTTTTCTTTTGATAAGGGCAGTATTATAAAAAAATGCAGAAAAATTATAACATAAATGAAAAAACATGAACAAAAAAGAAAGTATTACATGCAATAATGCCAGACATGTTCTAGAGTATTACTCAACTGAATGATTTTTAATCGAAAATGCAAAAAAATTATAACATACATGAAAAATCATGAACAAAACAGAAATTATTTAGATTAACTACGGGCATATGGCTGTAAACGAATGAGCATATGCAAAAATTTGGTTCATTCAGGGTAAATGCTGATTTATGCATGACTTGACTCGAAATTTGTCCATAAAAATGTGTCAGAATGTGTACAACATGAGTAAGCAATCGTTTCAACTGGCATCAAAGTTAAAAAAGTTGTAAGTGGACTTATCACATAAACTAAGTGAATTTGACATGCAAGATAAGCCCCTCAGCCTCACACTACTGAGAAGACCAAAAGGTTGCACCTAGCTATCATTTAGTTAGAGGCACCAAAGAGAATGATATGATTGTCTTAAAAAATAGAAGCCTACCTTTCCATGGTGCAAACCAATTCCCGCCAATGCCAAAAGTGTCAAATCTGTAGCAGCGACCACATTACTGCAAGGTCACCAGTAGATATGTAACGTCCAGAGTCTAGCTTTCCCAATTTTAAAAGTTTGCAAATGTTGAATAATACTGGACTTTAATATATTAATCATATAGTATTTATGGTTGACCTGACTTGTCGGACAGTAGCACCTTTTCTTCCATGTTCGTAAAACCATTTGAAGATGCCTTTGTCATAAGCAAGCTTCCATAATACACCATGACCACCAGGTTTGCACACAGGCGTGAATGGTTTGGCAACCAACCATTGCCCATCCTCCACACCAACAGTAGGAACAAGTGGCTGGCAATTCACATTATATATTTCAATGAACAATAGTATTCATCATTCAAACAGCAGAATATATTAGAGAAGCACATGGAAGAAGATATCCTTATGGTTTCAAACATAAAACCTGTTCAAAAAGTTTAAAGCTTGATCGGCCTCTTCCAAACCATCCAAGTCTTTCACAAAGAGAAGTTATGCGTTCATGGTTGTTCTTGGCAGAACTTGTCATCATTGCAACCGGAGTGATGCATTGTTTTCCATACAACTTGAAGTATAAGAACTCTCTAGCCTTGCATTTGAAACAAACAAAAATAAGGTGTACATAATTTCTTCTCCAAAATTATAATTTCAGTAATAGCTCATTCCTCTCTTCTTCTTCTTCTTCTTCTTCTTTTTTTTGGTCAAGAATCATATGCATAAACAAATGTTTTGAGGCTTGGCAAACAGAGATCTTATACCTGAAGATCTCTTATAAGACCTTCCAATAAAGTCCTCCCACAATAAGGAAGCATTGCAGCAGGAAGACATTCACCTGTGTCAGGATCAACCAAGCCAAGCCT
This sequence comes from Pterocarya stenoptera, assembly GCA_003123785.1. Lineage (NCBI taxonomy): Eukaryota > Viridiplantae > Streptophyta > Magnoliopsida > Fagales > Juglandaceae > Pterocarya > Pterocarya stenoptera. The sequence goes on from QEOT01004226.1 coordinate 212,544, forward strand.
GTCCGCAGAGCCTCCCAAGGGATAAATTTCACCTAGGTCTGACAAACCCTAAAAAGGATAAGATCTTATAGTTCAAGAAAATCTGAGACACATCTCTTGTATTAAGTAAGCAATGCTCTTTGAATGGAAAGTACTAACCTCAATTCCCCATATAGCTGCTTGAGATGCATATTCTGTACTCTGAGAAAGGTCAAGTCCACTAGGAGCACGAATTTCCAAGAATTGGCATTCCTTTGACTCAGTTCTGGTCTGGGACCAGTTTGTAGCCTGCCTTTTACATGTTTCTCGGGCTAGAAGTTCCAGCACTGTGATCTGATATCTGCGGCATGTCCTCAATTGAAAAAAAATTATCAAAATACTGACTATTTTATTTACTTAAATTAAAGGGGCAAAAATTGGCATTTCTTCTGTACTAGTTGTCTTTGAGTAATTTCCTGAAATGCAGGGTTATGGTGTCAAAGACATCTAGTTAATCAGAAACTTGGACCCTTTTCGTTATTTGTGACTTCAATCATTATTCATGGAGAGAAACAGGGCATCAAATCGGAAACTGCAGAAAAGTTATTCATTCGCTCTAAACACAATCATCTTAGAAAGCTTAAAGTTTGCCCAACACACACATATCCATTTGTATATTCGTCATAAAGCAGTACAGCTAGTCCAACTCCCTATTCACAAAAACACAACAAATTCTTAAACCAGTAGTAATATTATCAACAACAGCCATTGCTTTCCCTTGCTTCTGTATGACTTACCAATTACCTAAAAAATAAGCACGTTCAATTCCAAAACTCAAAACACACACAAGAAAGGACGAGGCAAAAAAGTTCTAGAAATAAGTAAACAAATGATAAATGAAAAAAAAAAAAAGGGAAGAATAAGAGAATTCACCCAATAATTCCTCCAATGCAATCATAGAACTGTTCAATCTCCCCGAGAGTCTTCAGGAGCTTCTTAATTGCTTCAATTTCTTCATAATTCAAAGCGAAACTAATATTTTTGCCCAGACCGCCATTACCACCAACCCTGTCCACGTCTAATTTGTCAATCATCTCCACAAGCACATAAAGCGCGCTCTTCAACGAGCTCCGTGCGAACTCCGACTCGCTCTGGACCGGTTGAGACCCGAAACTGAGGACGTGCTCCTGCCCTGCCGCGACCAAGCACTTCACCAGAAACAACTCGTAAGAGTCCAAATTGAGTGACGCCAAAACAGTAGAGAACCCGTCGTTCTGGTTCGTACCGAAGAATTGTTTGACTGTGGCGTCTTTGTCAACCACGGAGTGCTTCTCGTTGAGGTTCGTCGAGTCGGAGAGCCTGGACCGGAGGATATTTAGGCGAGCGATTTCTTGGGAGAAATCGAAGTCAGGTGCTGGAGGCGCGTACTCAACCGGGGCGGTGGTGAGTCTGGTGACACGCGGGATATGACAGAGCCATGACGACGGTGAAGACGGCGAAGAAGAAAAAGGGAAGAGGGGTTTAGGGAGGTGGAGGGAGTGGTAATAGTTGGAGTTGAAGGAAAGGCGAGAATTAGGAGAAGATTTGGAGTTGAAGGAGAAGAGGAAGAGCTGGTTGCGCAGCGTAATGGGAGTCAAGTTCAGCGCCATTCTTCATGTGAGAGAGAGAGAGAGAGAGAGAGAGAGGATATTCGAGAGATGAAGTGAGTGCAGTAGTGCACCAAGTGGGATAAGACGGAGATGCCGGAGGCATATACTCCGCTATATCTCTCACACGCTCACATGGACTCGGGAGAGAGAGAGAGAGAGAGAGAGAGAGAGGCGCTATTGAGTATTGAGAATGTTTCCACCAAGATTGTCTGGTTGTGTGTCAATGCGTAATCCATCTCGGACTCTCCGCCCCGGAGATTGGCGGGTTTTTTTATGCGCAATATTTTCGTTATACGAAACGTGTGGTTAAGCTTTTCGAAATAACCCATCTACTGGGATGGGATGGGATGGGATGGGCTGATTCTAGGTTTACGATTGCGGGGTTTAATTTTTTTTGGGGACGCAGCTAGCCCTTTTCCTGCAGTAATTTTGGGGGACGGAATATCAGTCTTTCTTTTTGTAATCACTCTGCCATGGAAATTGATCGTTTCTGCGAAGATGAAAAGGAGATTGGTAGCCTCCACCTGTTCGTTTGATAGGATTATGAAATTCATGAAAATCTAGAGTCACAAAACTTTTAATTTGTATTAATTTGAGATGTTTATTTCATATTAATGTTGTTTTACTACTTGAATCTCTTTGTTTACTATATTAATCTCATACCAAGAAGGTAGAAATTAATTTATAAAAGTATGACAGCTTATAGAATGATTTCGGAATTGAAGAATTTAATACTTTGAAATAAAAAAACCATCACGAGAATTCTAGAATTTCAAACGGTTTGAAATTCTTCAACATCACCTTATTCTCATCCAATATCTTAGCTGGTAAAGAGTAATCATTAATGTAAAGTTCCAAGTTCGGTTCAAAAAGCAAGTTCTAATTTTTTTCCCCTATAATCAGTTGATTTATTTTGCGCTCAAACATGACGATATATATATATATTTATATATATAAAAGAGTGCAAGCCCCTGATGCTGTGGTAACTGCAGCGTGAAATTAATAAGAAGGGTAATGTAGAAACCTAAGCGATAACAATTTCCACAAGAAGAGAAGCAACGAACGTTAGGCCTAAATGATGGGAACTGTAGCTACGAAAGTGCATATTTTAAAACTCGCCATGATATTGACAAACATACAGGTAACAGTGAGATTAAATGTTCAACGGGAGACCGTTCCGCTGTTTTGTCAACCCCCCTGTTATGCCAACACCTGAAACTTTATTTTCCTCAATTTCAGAAATACCATGCTTTCTGGACTACAAGTCTAGATTTCAAAGTACAAATAACATTCCCAGTCCAAACTGAGAGTTGTCAAACAATAAAAAAAATTTTGGAAAAAACTTTTTTTTGAGTACCTGAAATCTCATCCTTCTGTGCGTCACCTCAATGTTCCTGGAAGAACTTCCAGATTCTACGATGGAGCAGAGAAGCTAAACCGAAAGCCAGTCTTGCCACGGTCATGATCATGTTGCTTGACTATGTAATAGAAGTTGCCCTGACAAAAACAGCAAGCCATGTTAGTTTAGAAACCCGAGAAAGTAGTCTTGCTAAACTGAGCAGCAAAATAGAAGAGCAGGAACCTAAGCAATCACATCCCGGTTACAATGAAATAATACCTGTTTTGAGGAAAAACAATTTGCTGAAACAAACAATATCACAGAGACTGCAGAGTTGAGGGAGGGAGTTTTAAGGGAAAACTTCAAGGAGGAATGATTCTAAAAGTTTTTTTTCTCTCCAACCACCGTCTTTATCTTTATTTCTTAACATTTATAAACACAGACAGCAGAGTTGAATGAGTTCTACAGAGAACCTCAAGGAGAGAGAGTGTGCAGCACGCGGCACGCCGCACACACACATAAATCGTCACTTTTAGAAAATCAACATCTAATCAAATGCTAGAAACTTCCCTAACTAAATCTGCTTTTAGAAATTCAATCTAATCACTTCGTACATCCAAAGAGAAGTGTCCAGTTAAAAGTTAGAGCATAAGCTAAATATTTTGCATCTCAACTTTGTTTCCTGCTTAGAGATGACAAGTCAATTCATCACAAATTTGCTTACAGCACACCCTCAGATCTAGTAGGCTGAATATTGCATCCAGGCATTACCATGGGTGTAAATCAGAAATCTTGTTTATCTTTTTTTCTTTTAAGTAGGTGTAAATCAGAAATCTAAGAAAAGTGTCCAGAACACTCGGCACATCATGTATGAATTTCCTTCCTCAATCATATCACACAGCCAGATTATTACTTGATTGCTTTCTTTTAAGATAAAGAAAATCAGGACAGATAGCTGACCTCTAGGCGGAAAAGTTTCGTGGGGACAACAATCCCAACTCCTACAGAGCTTCGGAATGACTCTAGGAACTTACGGAAAGAGAAATTCCGAAACTCATTCTCTGTCAGTTTAGCAAGGTTTCCAGCACCAGCAAAAATGTGCCCATGGATTCCTTGGTCTCTTAACCACTTGATTGGAAGATCAAAAGAAAGGTCTGCAAAAGCAGTAACAGCAAGGTCTCCTCCAAGAAAATCCCTTCCAGGAAAATCAGAATTCTCATCATTAGGTCTATCTTTAATTTGCCTTCGCGGCTCTGTAGGTCCCAATCCCCTTGTCTTAAATCCCCACACAGTTGTTGGGCCTCCCAAAGTGCAAATTGGAGAGAAATCACCCCCTAAGAAGAATCTTTCAGGCAAGGGCGATGGCTTGTCCAAAAATCCACGGCCCCATGGAAATATAACACCACCAGAGATCCCAAAGTTGAGTGCAGCATGATAAAAGCCAAAGGGTACAGCATAACGAAGATCTAACTCCTGTTAAAGAGAAAAAAAAAATCCCAGAGAAATTATATAGAGAGTATACTGGACATGACTAGATGAAGTTATATCGACTTCAAATCTAAGATCCAGAAAAAGCTACCAAAATAATAAATCAATAAACTGGAAGCATATATCATATCGGGGTAGATATGATGAACCAAAAATCAATGATTAACTTGAATATCCTCTGAGCAGGTGACCAGCTTCAAGATCGTATAAAGTTTGTGAAAAATGGGAGTCTTAAACCAATAGTCAGTAATTTTTTCTATTATATAGTCATTTTTATATCATAATAGAACACCAATGCATACAAACAGCTCTTGTCATTAGCGAAAAAGAATAGCAATCTCATTCTAGAAGAATTTATTCCCAATTCAATCTATAGCTGTAACCTCTCAAGGGAGGTCCAAGTCGGGGCCTATATTTCAAAATGACTAGTCAATTATACAATTGGAGCCCCATCGAGCCCATTATAAAAAGCAAGAACTTCTCCTTTCCAAACAATGTGAGATCTAATACACCACCTACCCTTATCACTCAATATGGGGTGTCACAATCTTCCCCCTTAAATTATTCCCAATTTAATCTATAGTTGTAACGTCCCAAGTCTAGGCCTATACTTCAAAATGACTAGTCAATGATACAATTGGAGCCCCATCAAGCTCATTATAAAGAGCAAGAACTTCTCCTTCCCAAGTAATGTGGGATCTCATACACCACCTACCCTTATCACTCAGTTTGGGGTGTCACAATCTTCCCCCTTAAATTTTTGACGTCCTCGTCGAGCTCGTCCATCGTAGGTGGCATGGTTCAAGTCCCACATTTCTAGTAAGAATAGGCTCTAATACTATTTGTAACGTTCCAATGGAGGCCCATACCACATCTAGGCCAATACTCCAAAAGGACTAGTCAACCATATAATTGGAGCCCCATTGAACCCATTATAATGAACAAGAACTTCTCATTTCCAAGCAATGTGGGATCTCATACACCACCTACCCTTAGCACTCAATATGAGGCATCACAATAGCCAATCATCTGAAATTATGGTCCATCACATTTGTGCATTCCCCCACTCACACTTCATTCCATCTACTCTTCACATGATCATGGATTTATATTGAAAGGGAAATCAGGCTCCCCAAACTCATAAAACTGGAATGTCCCAATGCAATAGTAATTCCCATTTGGCAGGCTATGTTCACTTGGATTATAAGTACCTACTACTTAAACTGATTGCATTGACGTACATGTGAACTATGAAGAAAAAAAAGTGCATATATATTAATCAGAAAGACTCAAAACAGGTCACTATGCTTGATATGAAAAATAAACACATAAGCTAATAAATGCTTTTTTAAATAAACTTGGAAAATTATAAGGAAAACCAAAAGCAAAAACACAAGATCAGCAATAAACCTGACGCAAAAACCGCAAGCTCCTGTGATCTGGTGCAAGGCCACCTACTTGAGTGGTAGAAACAAAAGCATATCCTTTAATAGGCCTCACAGGTGAATTCCTCCTGTCAATCTTAAATGTGTACTTTAAAGATGAAAGCAAACTATGTCCAAGCTGCCTCCTTACCGACCTGGATGACATTTTTGATGGATCCATTAAGGTACGCCATCCAAGGTTGTATACTAAGTCATGGTGCCTGTTGGAAAGCAATCCAAGAGAAAGTCCCAACAGTCGTTCTTTATAAGAAGAGAACTCTTGCCAATCTTGGGATAGCATGGATAATCGTACCAGCACAGGAGTTAACAATCCTTTGAATCTGGGCAAAAACACACCAGCACTGACCTCTGATGTTTGGTTAGGACCATATGCCACTGACCCATCCCAAACATCCCCATGACCGAACCAGTTTTTATACTTGAGAGAACCTTCAACGGTCCAAGATCTAGCCTACAAAAGCATTGTAAAATTTCAAAAATGATATGACATGTAGCATCCTCAAACACTCATGTACACTAATATCATTGGCCTGGTTGGACAATTCAACACCATAACTATGCTATTGATGCCTCCATAAACAATCAGAAGTGCCAATGAATATATGCAAGTTTTTGAAATGCAAATGCAATTGTGTCATCGGTATGTCTATATAGATAACCAACTTAACAAACACGTGTATCTTTCCCGATAATAACATAACCACGCTATTAAAGCCTCCATAAACAATCAGAAGTCCAAATAAATATATGTAAGTTTTTGAAATGCGAATGCAATTGTGTCATCGGTATGTCTATATAGATAACCAACTAACAACACATGTGCATCTTTCCCAAAAAACATTTACATCTCTAGACTAGACAGACGTGCGTACGTACGTACATACATACATGTGCTTGTGTGGACAGATAGATGTGTGCGTGTGCAAAATGTAAATTTATTTTCCAACTTCCTCCAGAATTTCAGCAACCAGGCACATCGCGAACTCATTCATCAGAAAATGAAAACCCTAACCTTAATAAAAACATCAAAACGCAGAAAAAGATACCGTACCGTGGTCTTCATGTAAGCGCCGCACTCCCCAGAGAGAGGGTTGTTGGTCTCGACGACCTCTACAATGACGTTGGCGGTGCCGGGAAGTTCCGGCGGGCCCGAATCGAGCGTGACCCTAACGGAATCGAAAATATCGAACTGCTGAAGTCTCGCATTGGCAATCCCGGCCGCCTCGAGCAGCCCTTGCAGCGTGGAGGCACTCTTCAAGCCCTCCAGCTCGGCCTCGATGAGCCACTCCTTGGTCTTAGTGTTGCCCTTGATCAACACGTCGTGGACTCGGAGATTGACCTTCTCGGTCTGCATTCGGCGGAAGAGGTCTTCCATTTTCGACTTATGGGCGCGTAGCTGGGCCTCTCGGGATAGGGGCTTCGATGGCGGTTCTTGCTCCTCTACTTCATCTTCATCCTCTTCTTCGTCGTCGTCCACGACGTCGTTTTCATCTTCCTTGGCATCTGAGGGCTCNGCATCCTCAAACACTCATGTACACTAATATCATTGGCCTGGTTGGACAATTCAACACCATAACTATGCTATTGATGCCTCCATAAACAATCAGAAGTGCCAATGAATATATGCAAGTTTTTGAAATGCAAATGCAATTGTGTCATCGGTATGTCTATATAGATAACCAACTTAACAAACACGTGTATCTTTCCCGATAATAACATAACCACGCTATTAAAGCCTCCATAAACAATCAGAAGTCCAAATAAATATATGTAAGTTTTTGAAATGCGAATGCAATTGTGTCATCGGTATGTCTATATAGATAACCAACTAACAACACATGTGCATCTTTCCCAAAAAACATTTACATCTCTAGACTAGAGAGACGTGCGTACGTACGTACATACATACATGTGCTTGTGTGGACAGATAGATGTGTGCGTGTGCAAAATGTAAATTTATTTTCCAACTTCCTCCAGAATTTCAGCAACCAGGCACATCGCGAACTCATTCATCAGAAAATGAAAACCCTAACCTTAATAAAAACATCAAAACGCAGAAAAAGATACCGTACCGTGGTCTTCATGTAAGCGCCGCACTCCCCAGAGAGAGGGTTGTTGGTCTCGACGACCTCTACAATGACGTTGGCGGTGCCGGGAAGTTCCGGCGGGCCCGAATCGAGCGTGACCCTAACGGAATCGAAAATATCGAACTGCTGAAGTCTCGCATTGGCAATCCCGGCCGCCTCGAGCAGCCCTTGCAGCGTGGAGGCACTCTTCAAGCCCTCCAGCTCGGCCTCGATGAGCCACTCCTTGGTCTTAGTGTTGCCCTTGATCAACACGTCGTGGACTCGGAGATTGACCTTCTCGGTCTGCATTCGGCGGAAGAGGTCTTCCATTTTCGACTTATGGGCGCGTAGCTGGGCCTCTCGGGATAGGGGCTTCGATGGCGGTTCTTGCTCCTCTACTTCATCTTCATCCTCTTCTTCGTCGTCGTCCACGACGTCGTTTTCATCTTCCTTGGCATCTGAGGGCTCTTGGTGTTCATCTTGGTCGGGGTTAGGGTTTGGCAGGGTTCGTGCTTGTTTTTCCTCGACCGAGTTTTCCATTCCGCGCGATTAGAGAGAGACGGCGAGAGAGTTGGGAACGGCGGCGGTGAAGCGTGCCGAATAGTGGTGACAGTTGCGGTGTAGTACCATTGATATTAGGATTTAACAGCAGTCTGTAATTGGATCTCTCCCTCTCTCTCTCTCTCTCTCTCTCTCTCTCGGTGTTTTAACTGCACTTCAAGTGTTTTTTTTTTTTTCTAATACAAATGTTATTTTTCATTCAATTTTTTATCATTAATTATATAAATGTATTTTAAGCAATTTTATGTTTAGATAATTGATATTTTTTTATAAGGGTTTAGATAATTTATATAAAATCAGTTCAACGTGAGAAAAAAAATAATAACAATACTTTTTATTGACTTATATTATTTAAAAAGATGAAGTTTAAAACGTAGAGATGATAGAAATGTGAAGACATTGACTAGGGAAGAAATTATATTCTTCTTCTTAGATTTTATTATTTGCAGCTATATATATTTATATATATGTGCGTGTGATATATTAAGTTATTCATGTGCTTTAAGTAGTGTCACATGTCAATATCTAATAACCACTTAAAATGTGGTATATATGATTAAAGATGACAAACCATATGATAAAAATAATAATACAATCAAAGAGATTATAAAACATACAATAATAATATGGAACAAGACACGCAGTATGTGTATAAATGCAAATAGTTAAGACTAAATAGCAAATTACAACAACTCGTGTATTTTGTATGTCCACATTGTAGTTTTCATAGATTAGGGATAATCGAACTTTAATACGTTACTGACGCGATTATATTAAGGTAGGATCATATATAGTCCCCCTTAACTCAACTTTGGTAAGATATTGACATTGGTTTATCTATATATAAATGTAAACACATATTTGTACAATTAGACTATTAAATTGACTACATTGAATTATGTATATGTAAATATTTTCATAGTTATGAACAATATTATTACATATTTGTAGATGCATTGTTCACTCTACAAATATTATTTTATTAATTTTGTTTTCTCTCCTCCCACTCTACATGCTATTTTAGTAAATGCTAATTTCAAAATATATAAAAAGTAATTAATTTTGGGAGAAATAAATAATAATAATAATGATAAATTATTATTTTAACTCAAATATGCATAATTTAATGTTAGAGTTTTTCTTAAATGACAAAGTCAATCTCTAAAAACGTGTGATTTTGTATTTACATGTAGATAAACCAATGAGCACTAGTATTAGATTATGCATCTGCATATGTATTTACACATTTACATAATATGACTTTAAATTAGGCTGCATTGGATTATGCATATCCAAAAATTTGCATAACTATGAAAAAAATAACAATGCATTGTTCACTCTCCAAGTTTTTTTTTTTTTTTTTTTTTCTACTCTCTCTTTTTCTTTCCACCAACTGATAGAATTTTAAGAAAAAAATTATAATAGATGCTAAATGATAGAATTTGTAGTGATGCTAATTAGGGCTGCACACGGTCCGGGCCGGTCAGGTCCGGCGATGGACCGAAGGTTTTCAGTCCATCAATTGGACCGGACCGGACTGAACACCCAAGGGAACCAGACCGGGCCGGTAGCTTTCGGTCCGGCCTTTTTTTTTTTTTTTTTT
>QEOT01004226.1:223547-253259 GCA_003123785.1 Pterocarya stenoptera
ACTAATATAACTATTAGTATAACTATATAATAGTATTAGTATAAAGTATTAGACTATTAGTAATATAATATAGGCTATAGGCTATAGCTATATATTAGTAATATTAGTAATTTAGTATAAGTATAATTGTATAAGTATAACTATAGTCTATAGTCTATACTTATAACTATACTAAATCATTATAACTTATACTAATATATAATATAGTTATAATTTCTTATAAATTTATAACTTATAATAAATCACTATAATATAGTATAACTAAATTAATATAACAACTAATATAACCATTAGTATAACTATATAAATATATAATAGTATTAATAGTCTACACTTAATTATAATATAGTATAATTATATATAAAAAAATATATAAATATATTTGGTCCGGTCCGAAAAACATCCGGTCCGGACCGACCAATGCTCACCCATAATGCTAATTGTAAAATAAAAATAATAATAATTTTAGAAAAAAATATAAATAATAATAACTCAAAGATGGATAATTTAATATGAAAATTTTTCTTATGTAAAATCAATCGGTGTGATTTTACCTAAGCATGTAGAGCAACCAATTCTAGTCCTCTGACCCCCCAAAACGCTTACGTGCACGACCGCAAATTCAAATTGGTGTCTTGGCTCCAGGCGAGCCCACCACCACCGCTACCTATCTCTCTCTCCAGCTCTGCCCCAAAACCATGGCCAACAACACCACCCCAGACCTCTTCTCCTCCTTGATCTCAGACATCAAAACATACTCTGGCAAAGATCCTCTTCTCCCTTGGATCCGGTATACCTCCATTTCTCTATCTGTGTTTTTGCGTTCGCTTCATTGGTTTGGGTCTCTCCTTTTTATTTATTGTTTGGATTTTGTGTATTTGCCTCTAGAGGGATCCGAAAGATGAAAGACTCGCTGCCTTCTCAACTTCTCAAGGAGAAGCTCCCCAGATTTTTGCAGAAGTGCGCGCAGACCTTCGAGCCCGATCGGCGTTACAGAAATGACTTGCGGTACCTCCGCGTCTGGTTACAGTTGGTAACTGATAAAACCCATATCTATTTTGATTATTTTGTCGACGACTTTGGTTCTAGGTCCTTCAGTTTCTGTTTATTTATGTAACCGTTGTTTGATTTCCGGCGAAAAATAGAAGACTGTTAATTTTAAGTTTGGAATCTTATGCTTTGGGAGTACTTTTTTAGGTACCCAACTTTAGTTATCTGTTTAAATGCTTTGTGAGTAGATGGATTTTGTGGACGATCCGAGAGCGCTTCTGAGGGCCATGGAGGCGAACCACATTGGGACAAAGCGGTCCTTGTTCTACCAGGCATATGCTCTATACTTCGAGAAGATCAAGAAATTTGAGGAGGCGGAGAAAATGTACCATTTGGGAGTGCAGAAGTAAGTTTTCTTCTACATTTGTATTTTTCAACTTTTTTGGGTGTTCAAACATCTGAAAGGGAAATCAAATCCTTTCTGCATTTGTTCATCGCATTTGAATGAAATATTCTATTTTTCCTGAGTACAAAGGGTAGGAGGAGGCAGTTAGCCTCCCTACCTAGACGTGACCACAGGAACACCTTTCTGTCAATAACAAAACAATAAAGACTTAGGTGGCAGGAAGCTACAGACGCTCCCTCAAGTCGAGTTTGAGCAATAACTTAAACTCTAGCCGCATTAGGGAATTCAACGAATATTTAGGCAGCTAATACTAGTAGTCCTGAAGGGCTTAAACGAGAGACTGAAAAGGAAGGTACCTCGAAACAAAAAGAAGGAAGTCTAAGGCGAATTCATATTCGGATTCAAACCAGGACCTATTACACGTGAAACCACCTGGGAATAATTTAAGGAATATTGAGCCTCCATCCTTAGTGGTATTAAAATGAAGTTTTAATTCTTTTGTATTGTAGCTGGCGTCAAATTAGCGAGTGCTCTGGACTTTGAAACAGCAATACTAAACCTAAGTGTTCCAGTTTTAGATACTATGCGTAGATGCTTGCTCCAAAGGCTCTGGTGTCCTTGCTTTGCTCAATGCTCAATGCTCTATGTTCAATAAGTTTGAATTTTAACCATGTTTAGGGTTCTAATCACTTATATGTAATTTTGTTTTTTGGAATATTGCCCATGTTTCTTGGACTACTAGAAAAACCTTCAAAAGCGTAATGCAAGTATGGGAGACTATGAATGCCAGCTTGCAACAGAGAGGCTTTTCAATCAATCTCTAAAGTACAGGACACGTCCGCGGATAAATCTGTTTTGGAGAGCTAATCTCTTGAACTTATTATAACAATGTTTCAGTGTCGAGTGGGTCCTTGCGCTATATCTTGTTAATATAAAGACTTTTCCTCGTATTGACTAATTCTCGTGCTGCTAGAACTGTTGAACCTTAGCGCCCCCCCCCCCCCNTTATATAGCCTTTGTATATGGGCTGTGTTAAATATTAGTGAGGGTCCTTGGTTATCTAACTATGAGCAGATGTCTTGCAGCGCCAAGAAGGAAAAGCTGCCAAAAGACTGGTATCTGCCAGTAGCATTTTTCCAAATGGAAGTAAAACTGAAGAAAACAATGAAAATATATGTAGAGTTGAGGATATGTTTACAAGAAGCCGGCATGACAGAGCTTTACCTGTAACACTCCCTTATGATCAACCTCATAAGAAGATTTTAGAGGAAAGTCCTCCGCTGAAGCCATTAATGGAACCTAATTATACTAAGGTTTCAGAAAATTCTTGTAACATTAGAACAGATCAAGATCTGTCCGCGAAGAAGGAATTTGTTGGAACGATTGCACCTGGAGGTATCTCTAAGCATCAAGTAATTACTGAAAAAGAATCGGAGGAACTGAAGTTCGCAGACACTGTCATTGTTGGAAAGTCTGAAGCTGAAGATGCTTGCCATCATGGGCTGGTAGATCCCACAATAAACATGAAGGAGGCCATGCTTGCCATTAATAGCATGTTTCGAGAACCTATAGAGGCAGTTCCAGTTGGTTGGAGATCACGCACAAGCCAACCAAAGGAAGAAGGTACTTGCCAGTCTGATCAGGAGCCACTAAAAATCTATGTTGATGATGAAGAAGGTAGTGAAGTTGGAGAGAAAAATGAGGAAAAGGATAACATTGAGCAGCGTGATGTTCTAAATAAGACAGAAGGGTCCATCTCTTCTGTTTCGTGTGGAAATGCTTTTGTGTTTCCAAGTCCAAAGGATTTTGCATCTGAAGGTTCTGACGATCAGAATGTAGAGAGCTCGACTCGGTCAAAGTTTAGAGAGGACACAGTTGTTTGTAGGTTTGTTGGGTCAACTATTTTAGATGAGCCAGAAGTTGAAAATGTTTGCCACCATGGGTTAGTAGACCCCACAATCAACTTGAAGGAAGCTATGGAGGACATAAATAACATGTTTGGGAAACCTATGGATTTTGTACGGAGCAAGAGATCGAAAAGGCAGGACAAAGCCCCAGAGCATGAAAGAGATTTTGGTGGGTTTTCAATACTTGTCGATGATGACCTAGAAGACCAGGAAGTTCAGCTGCAGCCAAACTTGCCCGGAACATCAAGAGACCGTGATCTGTTTGAGCCAACTGTGTTTACAAAGGAGGCCATGGATGATATAAATAAGATGTTTGGAATGCCGTTGAACTTTTAAGATGTTTGGAATGCCTTTGAACTTTTAGAAATGTTGGATTTGTTATGGATGAAAAAGAAATTCAGTGAGCCATGTTGTTTATCATATTTTTACGTGAGTTTTTTTTCCAGTGAATTTAGACCATTTTATCTACGAATGCGTGTGCTCGTTCCATGGATACGAGTTGATTAAGTGAGTTGGTGCTCCGGATGACAATAATTGTGCTGTTCCAGTGTGTGATCTTGGCACGGCGTATTGTTGATAGCATTAAGATGCCTTTATTTATTTATTTATTTATTATGTCGGAAACCTCTCTAAGGCAAGGCCATTCGGATCCATTCCCGTACAGTAAATTCTGGTCTCGTTGGCTTTTTACCGGAGGTATGATCCCAAATGATTGTTTGCACCCATGAGGTGTTGAATTTTAAATCTTAAAAGAAGTAATACTCCAAGACCAAGACCTTCATCACCTTCACCACTTGGGTCAGTCCCTCGGGGTTAAAAAGCGAGCCAAAAGAGAATGCAACATTAACTGGCTGCATCCCAGAATAATTTTGTGCTGCCTCACAATATTTTATTCATGAAACAGAACAAATGCCTTCTATTTCTCATATCAATACCCGTTAACTTCATATATTTAAAAAGAAAAAAAGAAGAAGCAAAAAGGCAAAATCAACCGAGTTCAACTAGTCAATCCCGATATAGAAAGGAAAGAAAAAATGAAACATAAGACGAGGATTAATCAATTGGCCCACGGCAATATTGGGTTGGAGTATAAATGATTAGAAGTGAGTGGGGAGAGGGCAATGATCTGGACGGAATGCCAAGGGGCCTGCTGCGTAGATGACAGCCTCGTAGTTGCTTCCAAACAATTTCTTGGTCTCGTAACGAAGTGGGGAGCCATAGAGTCCGTAGTTAACATTGGTAAGGAGGTTGCAGTTTTGAAGAGGCGAGGAGACAGGCTTAACATGGCAAGCTTGGAGGGGATGCTCCAATAGACATTGGCTCATTGTGAAGCCTTCGAGTTGTGCGTAGAAGTAACCGTTCCCATCTGTTTCGAACACCTTGTAGTAGCTGACTTGATCCTTGTGGTTCTTGCAAATGACGCTGACTTTGGCAGCAGGGATTGGCCTGGCCCCAGACAGAGACCATGTTCCAGCCTGCTCGCAGCTCTGGCAGTACACTACGCCTTCGACTACCACATTGGTTTTCTTCGCTGGTTCAGCAGCCATGAGGGTAGGGAAGGTCGACTGGAGGAACAAGAGTGATGAGACGAGGATCAAGAGCTGATTGCTTGCCATTTTTCTTGCAAGTGATCAGGGCTTGGAGAGTCTAGCAGGAAACTGAGTTCTTTGGGGCCAATGGGATGGATGTTGATAACTTGATAGGGTAGGATTTATATTATGTCGATTGTCAAGTATGAGAGATGACTTGGGGGTTATTCTTGCATTGCTTTTTTGAAGGACGTGCGAACTACTAAATAAGCTGCATGTCAACGACTGGCATTGCTTAAGAAGAGGTATAAACGTGAAGGCCACCACGCTTCATTAATATTTTTTTTTGAAAAAGGACATCTATACCTTTTGCTTTTAAAAAAAAAAATGGATAAAGAGAGGAGGGCCTCAAAATTATGCGACAAATTAAGGTGCAGATTGGACATGAGTTGAAATGAGATAAATTGATACGAAAGTTGAAAATTGAATAAAATATTATTAGAATATTATTTTTTAATATTATTATTGTTTTGAGATTTGAAAAGGTTAACTAATTTATTATATTTTGTATGAGAATTTAAAAAAATTATAATGATGAGATGAGACGAAACGTGAAGTGTGTATCATTCATGATTTTATTCCCACTATTTGCATGCGATCTATGACTGAAAAAGAACGACTCCAACAATGATTTATATGAGCGTTTCCCCGGACAGACTTGAATCATGTTTTTATAATGGGCCGCCGGCGGTTGTACGAAGCACGGCAATAGGGTTGGTTCCATTCTCAGCACTGGTCTATGATATTTGAGAGGAGAAAAATAGCGCAGTCGGCACTAGCTCTACTCCCAGCATAAATGCTTTTAATAGTCAATAGGAATGAAGACAAGGTAAGTTTTTTTAGATATATACCCTTTAATGATAAATGATATATTACGAGGTCCTTTCGATGTTAAGACACTGAAACGGATATTTATCAAAGCCGTGCGAAGAAAGCGGAAGAGGCCAATAGATAGGGTCAAGGGGATTGCAAAACGTTGAATGACCATGGCAACTGTTACTTTAAAAAAAAAAAAAAAAAAAAATATGCCTTAGCTTGACTCAGGCATGCTTATGCTATTGTGTGCTTCCATAGTTTCACGGTCAAAAGTAAAAATGATAACGCCAGATTTGCCTAGATGAGTTATATACAGGTAATTTCTATTACTCTGGGAGAAATACAAGCCATACCAACATGCAGGCATTTCTTTAGCGCCTCACCAACTGTAGAAAATTCCTGGTTTTCAAGTTGTACACTTCAGCTTCCATCTGCAGACGTAATCTCAAGCTCTGCCCACCACAGAGGAGAAAGTTTTGGGTTTGCTCCTTCAGGCGTTATTCCAGTTATGGCTCTCAATCTTGCACTGATTTCTCTCATTGCTGGTCTCTGTTTAGGGTCAGGGTGGACGCAAGATTTTACCACTTCACCCATTAGCTCCAGTTGCTCCTCATGAAAGGGTGTCAAAGTTGGGTCGACAATTTCTCTGAGTGGTTGCCCCCCTCTCAAATAATCAGATGCCCAGTCTTCAAGTGAACCATTGTCCACGGAATAAGGGAGCCTACCGGTAACGATTTCAAACAATATGACACCGAAGCTGTAAACATTACTTTCTGGATCTACTGATGGTGTATGTAAATTCTTTAATCCAGCCGATTCTATCTCAACTGCAACTATCTCATTCCAGAAACTGAACTCTGATATTTTGGCCGAATAATCCTCAGTGAGACTGACAGCTGATGAGTTAAGGTTGTGGTGGGCTATAGGTGGGTTCAGTTGGTGCATATGCTCAAGGCAGTAAGCCATTCCCATTGCAATTCTCAGTCGCATTCCCCAGTTCAAGTGTTCAGCCTCTTTTACTGCAGGACCCATGAAAAATATATTATCTTAACAACAATGTTAGGAGATGAAAGACAAAAACACCTCCGAATTGTGTCACCTAACTCAGCAAATGATATTAAATATTAATACACAAATTCTTCCAGGAGAGTATATAATCTATCAATGTCTGATTATGTTTCAACCTCAAACCACTTATAAAAAAAAAATGTTTCAACCTCAAACCCCTTTACTCGAACATAAATTTCCAAAATCTTAATGATTTGCAACCTCAGCCATTCATTTAATGGCCAGGGCCAAAGAGAAAACTAATGCACAGCCTTCTTTTCATGTTTCAAGGTATAGAAAAAAGAATAATTTCAGAACTTGTTTGAGAGGTTGCCACATCAATGAAACAAAACGATTAATTACCAATCTGCAGCAGAGCTTTTTTCCACATGAGATACAGATAACTTGTGTATGAGTTCATGACAGTAATTGAAACATAAAGTTAAATGCACCCTACCTCAAAGTTCAATATACAAAATAAGCCTCTTGCTATTTTTTGTAAGAGGAGGTTCACATAAACTTAGATAGACAAATAAATTTTACTACCAAAGTCATTTTGGGACAAATCTGATGATCACAGTGATAACATTATGGAGCTCCTAGATATCGGAAGTTAATGATATAGACATATTGGTAAAAAAAATTTGTTATAACTCGGCCAGTGAGGCTGTAACAAATCCTACTTTAATATCATAATTGGCTCCGAGTGTTCAGAATTTAAAAGTGAGTTTGGAACCTTGCAACCACTATATTCCTTTTTCTTTTCTTTTTTTGGCTAAACTCACCTAGTGCTTCTTATTGTTTGCCTCGTTTGTTTTTGCAGATTAGATGAGATGAGATAAGTTGAGATCAAAGTTGAAAATTGCATAAAATATTGTTAGAATATATTTTTTTAATATTATTATTGTTTTGGGATTTGAAAATGTTGAATTGTTTATTTTATTTTGTGTGAGAATTTGGGAAAGTTGTAATTGATAGATGAGATGAGATGTGTTGTGAAAACAAATGAGGCAGCGCTTGAAAACAACTCAAGGAAAAGTAGTTCATTGATATTTGAGATTATATGCCATATTTCTATTGCCTGACAATAAATTACCAAAAATGAAAGCAAGATACTCACTGTGTAGATGCTCAAACAGTGTTCCATTTGGAGCATATTCGAATACCATCATTCTGGTGAAAGGCTCATCTTCCTGACAATATCCAAGAAGGCTGACAAAATTCTTGTGGTTGACTTTTGATAATGTGTCAATCTGAAACCATAACCACAGAAACAATTAGAGACTCTTGGACGGTTGGACCACATAAAAGCCACACCTGGTCCAGGGCCATATGTTTGTCAATCCAATGCAATTTGTTTGTGAAATACCTTCCTCCGAAACTGTGCTTCTAAGCTATTTGACCAATCCTTGGCAGATGTCGCTCCAACAGAGGCCACAGCTATTTCGACTCCACTAGACAGTGTCCCTTTGTAAACTGTACCGATTGGCGAAGAACCAATTACATTACTGAAATCTTCACAAGCTGCTTCAAGATCTGATCTCTTGAGCTTTGGAACACCTGAAATGCAAATGCCCAATCATATATCAGATCACCTCAATCATCCAGGTCAGACTTTGATCATTTGAATCGACTGGTTGTCACCTATGACTGGTTTTCTTTTTCTTTTTTAAAACTTGTAACTCATACTCATATAAGGCTACTGCTCTAAAACTAGCCATGAAAGGTCATGTTGACAATACAAATGACATGGCAAACCAACTCAAATAAAGATGTCAAAAACTATTTTCTTTTCTTTCTTTTCCCCCTGGAGAGAGAAGAATTACCAGTTACAAATGCTTTCTGAAGCTGTCCGCTTAATCCCGTGGCCCAAGGTCTGACAGTAGCTACCTTTTTGCTTTTACAGAGATATACACCAATGGCTGAAATTAGAATGGTACCCCCTATTGCTCCGGGCAATATTGCAGCTAGATGATTACTTCCATTAGTCGATGACGTGGGGCTTCCTGCAGGGAAAGGCAATGAAGAAGGTTGGGAAGGTGGAGAAGTCTTTGGGGTAGGGGAATCCATTTCTGCCCTTGGCTCAGGTGGTGATGGTGATGGTGACTGTGAAGGGGATGGTGATGGTGATGGTGATGGTGACTGTGAAGGGGATGGTGATGGTGACTGTGAAGAAATACTAAATTTTCCTTCAGGTGGTGAAACTGTGATTTCGATATTTTGTCTCCTGTGAAACGTGTCTTCAGTTTGGGCAACGTTCCTGGCAAAGAAAAAAATCATACTTTAAATGATATAAGCCTAAATAAAGCTCCATAACCATGTTTAAAATCCCTCAAAGTCTCAAAATCATCAAATGAATGAAATTGAAATAACAGACATACTGTGGCAAAAGGGGGTAATCGGCTGTTACCACTATCAATAACCGCAATTTACATTTTTAAACTTGTGAACACAGGAATGTATCCAAACATTTTACATTCAAGTTTTTTTCTGGTTCGGCTGTGGCATTATGGCAATTCCACGTGACTACCATCAAAAGGTTACTTAAAAAACCTGGCACACTTGTAAACATATAGGGGGATTTCCCATGGTGTACCAGGTTGAGGTACAGTATTTGAACCGCACAAAAAGAGCTTCAAATTATTGTGCTGGCATACCAAGCAACGGATCTTTTGTGGCAAGATGATCCTTCAGCTGCATTCGAAAGCTGATTTTCATCTGCTTGAGATTCAGAAAGCATCAGAAGTCCATCAGAAGGTAAGTCGCCAAGATGCTCATTGTTGTCCACAAGACTGGCAAAGTAGGCAGGAAAGAAATTTAGGATATGGACAGGAAAAATATTAGAGGAAAGATGACCCTAATGATAATTGAAAAGTTTAATTTTAAACCTACAGGGTTGTGAGTGCAACATTACAGCCAAATTCAGGTGGGAGTGGTCCACTGAAGTTATTGTATCCCAAATCCAAGATCTCCAACTCCTTCAGCTCCCCAATCCCTTCAGGAATGATTCCGCTAAAAGAATTATTGCGCAAAATACTGCAAGGAGAATGCAAAAGTAATTTTGATTCAAAGAAGAAAATGAAATACTAACTCAAGAACAACAGGAAGTAGAACTTCTAAAGCTTACATAGACTTCATTTGGACTAGCTTTGCCAGTTCAGGTGCCAGTGTTCCTCTAAGACAAAGACCTTTCAAGTTCCTGCACATCCAATAAATATAACCATCTGGGAATGATTTGTGGAGAGGAAAAAAAAGCCTAATTAATGGCTTAAATTTAAACAAAAACTAAGAAATAGAACCAAATCTTCACAAGGCAATTCCTTGCTATCGGTCCATAAAAAATGAAGTTCTAACGTGAAACTTTTACCACTCATCAAAAAGCGTTCTAAGAGGATTTTTCTCTTAAACCTTCAATACTCAAATACAACTGCTTTGGAGACCATCTTTCCCCTCTTTTCTAAAGAAATAAAATCTATATGTTGATCCGTAACTTTAAGCATTGTATTCTATTAACTTAAGCTCCCTCAAAAAAAGTCTCAGAAGTTTTGATTTCTCAGCGACCAAAAAGAAGATAGAATAACAAAATTCCTTCCGAAAACAATACTCACAAGGCCACAACTTTTCCATCTGAGCACTCAACCCCAAACCACGAACACGGATCGACCTCTCCATCTTCCACTTTCCAATCCAACAACGCGCCAAATGGATCACTCAACACTCTCTCTCTAAACCTCAGCAGAGCCAAACCTGCGAGAAAAAAAAAATCGTTTTCCTTCAATTTCCGAAAAGAAATTGAACCACAAAAATCCAGATCGGAGAGACTCAAAATCTCGTACCTTCATCGTTGAGACAGCAACTCAAGTGGAAATTCTGACACAAGGAGCAGACCACCACGACACCTAACAATTGGCCCAGGTTCCAGTTCCCGTCCATTCTTAACCTCATCCCAGCCACGAACACGAAATTTCCAAACGACTCTTTTGGACGAGCCTGATTATAAACCGAGCTTGATCGGATCAAAACCGAGCTCACAACTTGTTGAAGAAACCGAAACCGAAAACAATAAAAGTGGAAAAAAAGAAATATGCAATTGGAATGGATAGAGATCAAAGCCAAAACTATGTTCGCATAGTTGGAACCCTCTAATGTTTGAAAACGCGTACACTGGAAGTGTAATTTGGTTATTTGAATTGCCACTCCATTTGACAAAAATCTTAAATCTTTATTTATCTATTTTAAAATAGTGTTTTCTTAAATGAATGTTTACTGGTGACGGATCAGAATGGACTGGGTCCAACTTCTAAGAAACAAAGCTGACGGAAGAGGCAGAGCCGCCTCTCTGAAGGTGAATACAATTCTGCGTGGTGGGGTCGAGCTCTATAAGGACGCGATTGGCTCTGTCGGTTGCATCTCCTTCTCTGTAGATTATCAACTGCCGGCGACTGAATTTTTAAAACCCGACGAACAGTCTTACCTTTCTTTTTCTCTCTGTTTGCTACTATCCATTTGGATTTATCTATTTGAGTCCTGCAAGCGCGCCCAGTTTGACCCATAAAAATCATTATTTTATTTTATTATATATATATTTTAATATATTTTTAAAAAATAAAGAATATATATCAATACATAATACATTAAAAAAAAAAATCATTAAATAAAAAAAATTTAATACAGGAGCGCCAAAATAAAAAATAAAGTCAGACGGCAAACTTAAGCATAGGAAATATGCTATAGCGCATGACAATTATAAAACACGAAAGATACGAAATATGAAATGTCCAATTTATCCTTCTCTAAAACAGAACCAAATGAGACCATTTTCTGTTTCTCTATCCAATCTCCCCCAGTTTGGTTTCCATGCTCTCCTTATTAAATTACAATATAGTGGAAGAGCTTCTAGACTAAGATAAGACTTAAATGCTTCATTTGTTGAAACTATTCTTCATTTTCGTCCATCGAGTTATTCAATCAAAAATATTCTTCATTATTCTGGTAATTTATTCCATATAATTAGATAACCAACAACGCTACAAGTTAGAGTCTACTCTATAAAATACATTTTTTTTATCCAAAATAAAACTAAAATCATATATGTTTTTATCTAATACATTGGTCTTAGATCTGATTTTTACCCTTCCTTCCAATTTCACATCAAATCCACACAATTAAAAACCATCAAGTCAACTTTAAAATTTGAAGATGTACATAAAAAATATTTCTTTAAGAAAAAAAAAACACTATAAATATTGGCTATGGCTGCTTGCATTTTTTTTTTTCAAATTTTTTAAATTGTAAAAGGCTTAAAGTATATACATATAAATAAATAAAAAATAGATGCTATCAATTTAGTTAAAAATCATTAAGTATTAAAATGCAAAGAGAGTAATCTCTGATTGTAAAAAATATATATATATATTTTCAGATCATTTACACACGTGTCCTTTAAAGTTTAAACCAGAAAATAAAAGTCTCCTATGCATGTGTCAAGACGTAGACCGAGTAAAACACCTTCGTAATTGGAAAATTGAGGAGCTGAGCTTCCTCGAAGTTTACAATACCCAGAATCATTTTTTTATTTTTTTCTAAGTCAGGACACAACGCAGAACTTAAAATAACTTTATTTTTGGCTGAATTGTTTAATGGGGACTTCTCTTCACCACCACGATAGAAAACTCTTATTTATTTATAAATTTTCCCCTGAGAAATAGAAAATTCCAAATTAAACATTCTGGCATACTCGCTAGTTTAGAACACAGGTCATTGCCAAATCTAAATTTTGGTTAGAGCTTTAAATTTTGGCTATAATCAAAATCTTTGGCAAGGTTGATCTAAGCTAGATATCTTAAAATTAAAATAGTAATATAATCTTATATATTTTAATAATAATATTTTACAACTACACTTCATATATTTCTTCAAACTAGATTCAACCACCAGATGCCACAAAACCTAGACAAAATATATTACATACTGTTAAAAATTGAAATAGAATAAGATAGAAAATAACGGGCTATTTATCAAAATTAAAATGGATAATGTAGACTTTAAAATAATTAGATAATATAGATATTAAAATAACGTATAGATTTTTGAAATGGATATAAGATATTACAAAACAGAAAATGCATGGAAAGCGACATTTATGTATATAATATATGATGGGTCAAAAACTTCAAAACTCATGCACCTAATAGAAGATTAAAATATAATGGTTGTTGGAAATGATTAAAATATTACTTTGGTGAATAGATAGTATCTAGTAAAAAAATGATTAGGGAGCTTAATTTACCATATCTCATATGTTGAGTTTTAGTAGTTTGACTAGTCCAATATAGAAGATTTTATTCATGCCTAACCAAAGTATGGTCCAATACCAATGCTCTAAAGGAGGAATGTATTGCATGGTACAATTCATAGGCTATTTGACTAAAGAATTAATTGATTAATGAAATGAAAGAGTTTTAGATTGTTAATACATAGACGAAATAGAATGTGTTGCTCTTTTACGTTTTGTAGAATCTGTAGGTGGCAATAGATAGTGTAAGGAGTTTTTCCCCATCTATCTCAACGGGTTTGAGAATGGCAACTGAGGGAGCAAGAAGTAAAGGCCTAGCCCAGAATAAGTAAACTCTTCGATCCGATCCACGAATAGTGTCCCCTGGACGCAACCTCCATGAAGGAACGTATTGTAGGGGGATGAGATTCGCCGACCTGGAGACCCCTCGAACAATGTCCAACCCTTGAGTACCTGTCCATGTAAATGTGAGGTAAATCGAAAAATCACGCTGCATTAATGACACTACTATTCGATCTACACACCATATTAATGACGCATTCGCAGAGTCACACCGCATTAAAGGATTCTGACAAAATGAACAATACGAATGACACATATTCCACAGAGGTAGATACAATCTGTCCTCCCCAAACTCTCGGTATGAATAACAACTTTCAGATACAATAAATTATGATTAACATATAAAGATTAATTTGAGTTAATTATGGTTATATTAGGAGTTTATTAGGTATCTCTTATTTTAATAAGAAAGTCGGTACTATTTATTGATCATCGATGACATGCGAGATGCCACGACTTCTCTATCAAATCCTGTCAACAATTTATTTCATATTACAAAATTGTTTTATTTATATGTATATATATATATATATAGTAGGATCAACCTCGAGCTTATCTAATCACCCATCATTACTGGTTATCATATTATTTTTTTCTAATGGGCCCCGAATGATCTAAGGTCTTGTGGAATAATTCCAATCATCTAGACCACTACAGATATTATTATTATTATTATTATTATTATTATTATTTGTGATAAATGGAACCAAATCCGACCTAATCCACCTTTTATAGCCCACGTGTTTTCCATATGCAAGCCAAGTGGTCCTTTTATTTCTATGGTCGCGTAATTAAATTCACCTTTTTTTTTGTCGATGGTTTGAATAAATCATTATTCAAGGATTTTAGGGCAGTTAGAGCATTCTATTAGGTTGGATTTGGATATACAGTTTAGACGAGACGAGATGAGATGTTTTGAATAATAGTTAAATAAAATATTGATAGAATATATTTTTTAGTATTATTTTTATGTTAAGATTTGAAAAAGTTGAATTGTTTATTATATTTTTATATGAGAATTTGAAAAAAATTGTAATGATTGAGATGAGATAGTGATTTTATGTAAACAAACAAGCCTTAGATTTCCCGTAACCTCTTTTTTCTTATAATTTGAGTAAAAATTTAGAAAATACTTTCAAAACCTCTCTCTATCCGAATTCTCATTTTAGGAAAAAATTTATTTGGAGAACCATTATTCATCCCCTAAATCACTTTTATCAATATTTTATTCATTTCAATTAAATTAATTATTATTTCAATCATCTACACTTTCTCTCATATTCATATTTGTTATAGTTTTAAATAATAGTTTTAGAAATAATTTAAATAACTATGAAAATCTATAAATTTTTTTAAAAAAATATTAAAAATAATTTAAATTTTTATTTAAAATATTCACTAGAGTAATAGTTCAAAACATAAGAAAAAATATTAAGTAGTTAAATTTGTAAATGGAAATGAGAGAAAAAAATAATAAAAAAAGAATAGAGAAATATTATTTTAATAGAATAGAGAATTAGATATAGAAAGTTTTTGAAAAATGAGTAAAATTTAAGAACTGTACTTTTTAATTAAATTATAAGAAATTTTATGGAAAATTCAATGAGAATACTCTTACAAGTTAGAACAACGACCGGATTTGTAACGACTGGTATCAAAATAGATAGACTATCATTATGTGATGTATTTGAATCACAAAAAATGTGAATAGAGAAATAATTATTATTGGATTAGTGTTAATTAAATGGGTCGTTGACTCGTTGCCCATATATCTGTTTTGATTTTAAGAGTTTTAAACTTATGATTTTCATGAGAATGGGTTCCATCTTATCACCTTTATTTATTAGAAAGGTCGTTTACCACCCACCCACCACAAGTTCAGTCGACTGAATACCAAACAAAATAGGGATAGTTGTAGATGGGAGACTTTTGCCTCTTAATTATGTAAGCATACTGAAAGTTCAAACAAATCACAATTCATATTATATATATATATATTTATTTATATATATGGTGCACAATATAGGTGGGAGGGTGCGGCCGGCAGTTTAATCTATTCACAGAAGTCGTTTCTTTTAGCCATTCTTTTTTTCTCATCTTCTTTTAGCCATTCAGTTGATGTTTATATTAATCCAATGTGATTGCTACCTTTTTCCAGTTTCCACGACCAAATAAATGTATGACCGAAGTACTCTTTAACTCACCTGATTGTTTCTTTGCACACAATAACGTAATATGAACGCGCGATAAGGCATTTCGACCTAAATCAGCCAAATACATGGGATTCATGCTCTATATATTATTTGCCTATTGATAATCTTAGTATAAATAGGTAAATACCTGCAGACGACCATTTCGCTAGCAGTCATGGCAAAAAAAAGTGAGAAAATAAAGAAGTAAACCTGCTTGCATGAGCAGAGTTGGGAGTTGGACCACTGCTTTTGTTAAATCCAAGTCTATACTACGGACCTAAGTTTTTGTTGCTGAGCAATCTATCCCCCAAAAAGAATAAAACCTACCGTATAACTCAGGGATTAGTAGGATAGTTCTCACTTTAGACTAGGTCGAGTCATGAGTAGACGTATAAGTTTTTGTTGCTGCAAATATATGTCATATCTATAGCATTCACACATCAACAAGGAAAAAAGATGTGAATTTGGATCCTGCCCTAGTAATATTAGAGCAAACAGGAAAATTCCCCCCATCTCAATTGCTATCTCTTTTTCTTTCTTGTATCAAGTAATAGTAGATTCTACAAAACGAGTAAGATTGTATAACTGTAGATGATCAGCTCTGATCATAATTTAGTTTCTCCAACTGTTGGACGCCAGAAACCCTTCTTACCAACAAGAAACTGATCCTCATAGAGCGTTAGTGACCAATTCAGGGATTGCAAGATTGGACTAAGCTTCTTAATCATTTCCATGGTGTCCTGAATCAAAACATACCCACCTGGTCTCAATATGCGATCCATCTCAACGACTACATCTACAGCATCACATCTGACAAAATCACAAACGGGTCACCATTAGTAAAGCAAAATCAAAATATTTTTTCAGTAAACCATAGATGTATTTTGAGCCAAAAAGAGAAGCAATACAAGTGCTTCTATTTCCATTTATAAAAATTTCCCTTATCAGTCGTGAGTCAGCTCGTTAAAATGGAATTTTACCTTTGTGAATGATCTCTGAAGAGAAAGCTGGAGTGCACTAGATCATATGTTCGAGGATAGGTATTAAAAGACTCGCACCAGTCATGATAGATTCCAATCAACCCTCTATCAAATATAATGGATAGAGTATCTGGCACATTGATGGGGATGACATTCATTACCCAGGCAGGTAGATCAATAAGGGCTGCAGCAAAACTGAAGTAAGCAAAAAACTCGAATTCAGTTTAGAGAATAGATGAAGGGTGGGCCTTCAATTTGCTATTGATGAAACCTTAAGATGATACATTAGAAAAAGCCCCATAAATGCAGAAGCATGGACTCCGCACAACAAAGAAGTACAGACAAATATCAGCCCCGAATTTGAATGTTCACCATTGAATGGAGAACCAAAAATTAATGGTTAACTAAAAAAACAGAGAAATGAAGAAAAATGGAAGTAACATAGTGCTAACTCGGTATACTTTACCCTCCATAACGAGCATTCATATCCATCACATTCCTTACACTTGACCAGTTAATGGCAAGTTCTTTCAAATAAACGTCAGATACAAGTGCAGACCAACGTTTTGTGTCTTCATAAAACATTTCTTCAGCACCAAATTCATTTGTTAGGCTTGGGGGCTTACTGCTAAGCCTCTTGGGCCAGGGCATGGGCCAGCTCATCAATTTACCCATACTATCAATCGGAAGCAGAGAAACACAACTACTGAGAGGTACATACCTACCACGGAAATATACACAAAGATTAGCACATACAGTTCAGTATTCTGATCAGAAAATTATTTTTCTTAATTCAACCTAGGGGACATCTTTGTTGCACTGCACTAACATTTTGTGTGGTATAGGAATCATAAATTGATGCACAGATTTTCTACTGCCACATTCTCTGCAATAAGCATGTTACATGTGCCGCTACCACTAGCACTAATAATAGCAGCAGCAGCAGATACGGTATTAGTTCGACGGAGAGATGATATGTTTTAGAAAGATACCATGAACTGTTTTTCCAATCTTTCTGTTCACATAAGGGTAGATTATTTTCTTTGCGTTTTTCATAGCAGGAAGGTGAGACGGGCTTCTGGTATATTACAAGACCAATTCCGGATGAATCAACAGTCTTAGCCACAACTTTCCAGCACATGGATTTTGTCAGAGCTGTCACAGCTGCAAGAAACATTAAACGACAATTCCCAACTTGATCAACTAGACACCTTTTCAAGCTTTTCAGGATCTCATATTACTTGAGTGACACATTTGAGAGAGTGAGGTCAGATCACATACCCTTCCATATATTCTGATCTCTTTCATCGTCACGGTAAACTGGCGTGGCAGACCAAACAAAAAAACCACCAGGTCTAATAATTCTGTTGAGCTCTAATAATGGTTTCCCACCTAAAATTTACAACAAAAAGAAAGAAAATAATCAATGAATAAAATATAGAACTTCAAACTTAATGGTGAAAAGCGGTTACAAAAAGTACCATCTGCATCCCAGTGAACCCTGCAGCGTGCACAATGAATCAAATCGTATGCGTTGTTTGGAAACGTCAGCCTTTGCGTTCCAATGACAGAAAGAGTAGCAGGAATTCCTCGTTCGAGAGCAAACTGTATCTGAGCTTCATGCTCATCCTTTGGAGCAAATGACATGGTAATAACATTTCTATCCAGCAAATATCCACCAAAGCTAGCAACACCACAACCGACATCTAATATAACCCTGACTTGACTTCCCCATTTAATAGCTGGTAATGTCTGGTAACACAAGGGAAAAAAAATAATCATCACATAGTTATAAACATAAAATAAAATCCATTGATGCCAAACACAACATACTCATTTTTCAGACTTCATTAAAGAGAAAGACAAAAACTAAGGATCCACCCTCCAAAACTCAGCCAATTTTCCTTGTATGGAAAGAACTCTGGCAATATCATATAAGAACCACTTGCGCAGTCTGTCTACAGCTTCGCTAGTTCCACGTCGAATTAGAAATAAATATAGACCGCTATCGCTCTTAAGGTTTAAAGGCAGGTAAAACTTCAAAATGGTATACCTTTTCTATAAATTCAATGTAACTAGTGACTCCTTCCTTGAATTGAGTGCCACCTCCAGGAAAAACAAGATAATCACCAGATTTACGCACCCAGTTTTGGTCTTTCT
This sequence comes from Pterocarya stenoptera, assembly GCA_003123785.1. NCBI lineage: Eukaryota > Viridiplantae > Streptophyta > Magnoliopsida > Fagales > Juglandaceae > Pterocarya > Pterocarya stenoptera. The sequence continues at coordinate 242,272 of QEOT01004226.1, forward strand.
TGTACTCAACAAGCTTCGGGTGAGGAACATTATCATACCAAATCTGGAAAAAGAAAATATATATCTTGATTAGTAAAATAAAAAAGAAGTATGTAATCAATCATCATGTTGATACATACTCAAAATTTCAGCTAAACCAGATTTCCACTGAAGGGCCAGGATGTTTTCTTTAGGAACTTAAATTTTACAATCAATTGTTCAGAAGCCCAAATCAATACAGTAGGAGTTACTGGAAAAACCGAGAGTGAGAGAGATGATTTAGTAAAACCGGCCTGCTATTATATCACAAATCCAAACTCCAAACAGAGTACCAAGTAAGAAACATACATTAAACATGTAATGAAGCATTCAAACTGGTGGCTGACACCCAAAATTAGGTTTTCTTTGAAAGTTATCCCTCAAAACCTTTGTAATTACGCAGCGTCACTCTGAAAATGAATGTATATCTCCCAGAATGTTGAAATAAGACGCTGTCGTATTCGTGTTTTCCAAATTTGCAGTGTGAATCGGCACTAGTTTTTGAAATGGTGAATTAGATTTAATCTATAACGATCCGAAAGTAACTGGAAAAAGAACAAAAGAGGGAAAAAGAAACGAGTAGCAGATGTCAATTAGTGAAATCTGGTTTCCGGAATTAAAACTCATGGGTGAACCCATATATGGCATGTGTGTAATAAAGCAAATCTTACCAAAGAATTAATCTCACCATGTCCCTGCTCTTGGGCCACGGAAGCGGGATCCTGTAACCAGTGGGAAGAGGTATCAAGCAGCGGGGGGTAGGGTCGGGGCAATGCCGCTCCCTGTGCTCCATATGCCTTCTGGAGTTCAAAGCCTTGATCGCCTTGAGGTTATCCAAACAAGGGATATAGTCGAAGGCCACGGAACCTTTACAGAGCGTCCAACGAAACACGGATGTGTCATTTTGAGAGGGGAGGATGGGAAGAGAGGGAGTTGTAGGGTAAGAGGGATGTGGGGAGGTAAGGGAGGAGTAGTAGAGGAAGAGCGGGTATGGAGTGGTATTGGTAAAGATAAGGATTGAGAAGCAGATAAGCAAGACTGAGAGGGTTGCTATGAATGGGTACTTTCTTTCTTTGATTAAGCTCGGCACTGTGAATGCGATGGCCATATTCAGGAGAGAGAGAGAGAGAGAGAGAGAGAGAGAGAGAGCTATAGAACAAAGGAGCTGACCAAGAATCAAGTAAGATCTGAATGAACACAGACTCAGAGAGAGAGAGAGAGAGAGAGAGGCGGTAATCGTACGATGGAATTAGAAATGTCGGTATCTGGGGGGGTGATTAAACATTATTAAAATAGAAGTAATAAATTAAAACAGAAGGCTGACTTTTTAAAATGAGAAATGATATATGCCGAGAAAAAAAAAAAAAAAAAAAAAAGGTGAAATGATATATAGAAGTCTGCATAAGTCCCGCATAAAGTTTTTTATAAAAAAGTGGATACCATCGTAAAAAAAGGGTGAAATTTTTTTTTTTTTTTTATAAGACCCATATTTTTACAAAAAGATTATACAATATTTATATATTTGAGAACCTGATATTACTCTTTTAAAATATCAGCGAGTGCCAAGATCTAAAGAAGGTTCGATTTTTCAGACTTCAGAAAATCCCAAGAGCCAAAGTATTTTCGGCTGGGCTAAATAACTTGAGACCATACTTAGCTAGTGTATTTTGGGTTGGGCTGTGTTTGGGCTAAGCGCAGATCAGCCCGAGTAGTCAAGCCCTGCATGGAGCATGCCATCTTTAATGAAATTTAAGCTCTTTTTTTTTTTTTTTTTAGTTTTTTTGATCCTAATGAAATTTAAGGTATAAGATCACATTCATTCTCTTTGCTCATCGAACCAAATCATCTAATCTTAAAAAGATAATGTGAATCTTACAATATTTTTGGGTAAAAGTGTAATTCTCATATAAGCATATAATATTTGTGCCTATTTTAGATCATCAAACAATTACAGAGAATCTCAATAATTAAGCATCACGTAATCTCTATACTCAGAATATTGGAATTATTTATAATAAAGGTGAGTTAAAATGCTGTTGCAGTTTAAAATTTAATACTGAGAACTATCCATTATGAGTCCATGAGTGGGGAATGCCCAATTCAGCATCTTAGCAAAACCCATGTTAGGTTTGTACTAAGAGCCGTCCTTAGCTCCAACATTTTCATTCTGGAAATGGCATTGTACAGCCAAGTAGTATCTGTGATTCCTTCATTCAACAAAGGCATGCCAATCAGGTACCGACCTGACCTCTTCTATTTTCTTTTTTTCTGTTCTTCATTACCTTTTTTAATTGAAGGGTGTAAAACATCCCATTCACACAAATTAAATTACAACAAAAACCATATACTTTGCGCTTTTGACCCTGTAAACGAAAATGTGAATCAGCCGCCCAAGCGCAGGGGAAGAGAGAATTGTCCACAAAAGCACGAACAATTTAGGTTTGGAATAATGTGGTATAATGTTTCCCACTAGAGAAACTGCTCAATCACTTGGTAAATTTGGCAAAACACGTCAATAATGTAGATTTTGAGAATTGGTTGGTTGTATACAAGTTACAACCATAAACAGAGCTAGATTAAAAGAAAACACAAAAACAAAAATTCGCTGGCCCCTACACCGTTTCAGTCTGTTATGCCAGTACCAGCATTCTCCACGTCAACTTCTCCCATTCCCGTGTCTTCCTCTTCTTCGCTATCCTCATCACCACTAATCTCTTCATTATCTTGCCGTAGCTTAGCCATATGCTCAGCAAGTAGTTTATCATCTCGTTCACTCACCTAAATTAATGCAGCATATCAGATCCAGAATGAAAGATGACAGTTGCTATGCCAAGTCAAGATTAATTTAGACAAAAATGTTGCCATGCTGGTGTTAGAAAATACACCAAGTTCTGAGGTTCTCCCTTTAGAAGTTAACTGAATTCAAAGTTCACTGGATATCAAACAAACTGCAAAATCAACATTAAAGTTAAAAGTGACACTAACCGCTCTGGCTGCCTCCTTCACTACGAGTTTGCCCTTCTGCTTTTCTATTGCTTCAGTGCAAGCTATAATGGCTCTGTTGAGAACTGCTATTCCTTGCTCCTGGCCAATCCAGAAAATATGTCAAATTTCATTAAAAAGAGCCACTGCATTTTTTTTTTGGCACCCGGGGGGGGGGGGGGGGGGGGNTTCTCAAATAGAATTGAATGATTCAAAATGAACGAACCAAGTAACCAATGGGAAGATGATAACTTCTGTTGTTTGGCTGATCAGTTCCATTGTTAGACAAAGTTCACACGGAGTCACATTGTATTGAATTAGCTGATTAGTTTAAATAACAGGCAGATTTCATCTCAATGTGTATATAATTTTTTGCAAGTATATTATCAATGAAACACCCATGTGAGGGTATGCACAAACCTTGTCGAGAGTTTGAGTGGTAAGAACATAGAGTGGAGGAGCAACCAGTTTAATTTTCACAGGACAGTCATCATTGCCAGCAGCCTCAGCTTGTCGCATGGCATCCTGCGAAGTCAAAAATTAAAACATTGTAAACACAATAGCACCTCGCAACTGAAGCATAGCTTAAAACAATAAATCTAAAGCCTTTAAAAATAACCATTCATCAAGAGCAAACTTAAGTAAGACCTTGATGTGAATAACACCATCAAACTGGAAGCATTTCATTTCAATGTCAGCCCGAATCTTCAAAGGTTGTGGGGTCATTCTTCTCCTAATATTTTTTATCAGTGCTTCTTTCACTTCCTCTGACATAGCAGGAACTACCTTGGTCACCTAAAACGAAAAGAAAAGAGGCTTTAGTCATGAACAAGAAGAAGGTGCAATAACACATTACACAGACAAAATTTACCTCCTGTCCATCAGGGCTAATTTCTTTGACTTCCCTGGTTAGAGAATTCAGAACGGAATCAGGATCAGTCACCATTATTTTGAACGCCTGAACATGAAACAGTTAGCTGCCCAACATCAAATTCAGAAGATAAACGATCACCTCCAAAAATTAGTGAACATTCTCACCTCAAAAGCATGACCGTATTTCCGGTATAGAGGCCAGCCAACATGGATATACAGATCCTGAAACAAGGGAGTTCCATTCAGTAATAACCATGAAAAGAATGAGAACAATATGTAAGCACAACCATCAGTAAAAAAAAAAATCGTTATAGATGCAATATGGAAAGGACTTGAGTACCAAACCAGGAAAAAGATCTAAGGCTTTGTGGATTTCTGTTATGTCGAATATTATGTATGTAAGCTCTAGCATGAATTATCCAATATTGCAAGTTTGATATATCATGCTTGAGTTACCAGTGTCGAATGAGAACAATATCTAAGCACCAATGAATTATGAAAAAATTAAAATCCCAATGCTTAAAATCCATACTGCAGAACTTATATGCATAATGGCAGGTTCACTACAATGGGTTCAACTGGCAATTAAATCCCCATATTTGATTCTGTATGGAAATGCATCCTTGGAAACAATTGCAAGTTGCCAAAAGAGAACTACCGAAGATTACCACTAGAATGATTTTTTTTATATGTATTACCCCAAAAATGATTCCAATTACTTCTATTGATAAATAGAATGATGATTCCAATTACTACCAAGTGCCAACTCCCCATGCACTATTGATGCCCTACTTTATACATTTTGCAACCTACCAATTATGAAAGCAAACAATGAGACTTTTTGGTCTGGCAGAAAACAGTGAAAAGATAAACAAAATGCTTGCAGGAAGAGGAGTAGCAATTTCATTGCGCTCCATCCGAACATTGAATCTAGCTTCATAATTACAACATGTTACACGGCCACACTTGCAATTACTCTGCCTTGCTCTTAATTAGAGGTGCCTCAAAGGCCGGTATACTCCCTCCCCCCACCCCCAAACCCTCCCGGGAAAAAAAGGAAAAAAAAAACTTCCTTAAATCAATGGAATCCCTTTCCCCAATTATTGCTGGTATAAACAACTAGGCCTAATACAAGTGTCGTGCTTAGTTGAGGTATTCTGGATCTTCTGTATAGTTTTCTCAGCACCCCAATTGTCAACAAGGAGAACCCAAGCAAAAAGAAAATAACAAAAGTCAAAGAAGACATAATCCATCTGTAAATTTCTAAAAAGATACTGGCAACTGCTATGTTCCTTTGAAAAGTGAACCTGGAGGCTCTCGGATTAATTAACGCCTGAAATTTATCAATAAAATACAAGTCCTATAAGACATCTTTGTGAAGATGAGTTTTTTATTCTCAAAACCAAACAGAAAAGCAACAGATACGAAGCTGAGATTCTTTCCTTTTTCCTCTGTTCTCACAGCACCCAAAAAGTGCACAAAATTCAATTTCTAGAAACAGAAACCCAAGCAACATATTGCTACACCATTGAAATCAGTCGGAAAAGGAAAAATAAAAAATAAAATAAAATTCAACGGATCAAACCAAATTAATCAGCATCTTTATAGTAAGTTTTCCATTCTGTTAAACCAAAGCTAATACTCCCCTCAAATTTTCAACAAGCATAACAACACAAAACCCCAAAATCACAAGACTAGTGTGCAAAATCTAGCTTGCAAACTCTCCTCAAGAACCTATACATTCTCCTCCAAAACATTAGAATCTTTCAGCATTTTGAAGAACCCAAGAACACTAAAACCCCATCTAACCTCGCCCAGTAAACTAGTACCTGAATATTTCACAAAACCCTCACAACACAAAACCTCAAAATCATACGCCTAAAGGCCATTCTGTTTAACCCTGAAATTCTGAAATATTCCGGAAAAAACAAACTAAAAACCTACCAAGCACAATCAAACGCACTGAGAAAGTTACAAATTCACAGAAAAACCAAGACAAAAGAGGGAAAGAAAAGTAAAACCCTAGTAGTCAAAATTCTCAGCGAGCAAATCTCGGAATGAGATTTATTAAACTATTATAGAGACACCTCCAAATCGATGGACATAGTCTCGGCGACGTGACGCATGATCGAGTGGACGAGCTTGCTCTTGTTGTACCTCTCCTCGCATGCCTGGATATCCTCCTCGGAAACCCTCCTCTTACTAAGGTCGATGTAGCCCTTCTCCTTGTCGACCCGGAGCACCATCACGGGCTCGATTCGACCCACCTTAATGAGACTACTCACACTACGAATCCGACGGCGGGAGAGCTCGGAGAACAGGATCATGCCCTCGATGTTGTTGTACTCGAGCAAGGAGACGTAAGCACCCATATCGGCGATATTCTTGACCTGAATCATCACCGCCATGTCTACCTCTGGATATTTGGCTTCGTACATTCTGCACTCGAAGTTCGGGGTGTGCGACGCCATCGCAAAGTGCTGAATCAGTGAAATGAAGTCGAAAGAGTATTCAAGGGTTTATGTCTCTTTTTTTGTTCTTCTGAAATATAGAGAGAGGACGAGGATTGGTGATTACTGATTAGGGCCCGCTCTCGCATAAATAGATATTGGAAAATGATTTTTTAAGCCCGATTCGTAAGGAAAATCTCTCGTTTCATTATTATGATTTTTTAAAATTTTTATATAAATTATAATAAATAATTTAATTTTTTTAAATTTTAAAATAATAATAATATTAAAAAATAATATTCTAATAATATTTTATTAATTTATTTAAAACTATCTTAACTCAATCCAAATAGTCAATAAAAATAATATTACTTTACATAAATACTCTTATTTTATAATATTGTTTTGAAATGTGTTATGAAAATGTATTGTGTGTATAAGGAAAATAATTTATATACAACCACGACACATTTCACAACAATGTGTTAAATAAATGATAGTTTTATAAAATATTTTATAAAAATAACATTACTTTACACAAATATTCTTATTTTATAATATTGTTGTGAAATATGTTGTGAAAATGTATTGTGTATAAATATATGAAAAATTCTTTATATCACATTATCATCTCACTCTTATCCTACTATGTAAGATGTGGCATATTTATTATCATTGAATGATCTTTTATTGAATGATTATTTATTATCTAATAATTATAAATATGTCACATCTTACATAGTAAGATAGAAATAAAATGAGAGTATGAAGTATAACACTACTCTAAATATATATACTAACATTCTCATCCGCCTCGGTAATGTTTTGTTAACTTTTTTGCATTTTTAAAAGAGATTCGTTGTATTAAAACTATTTATATAAATATTAATTTTAATGATATTATGACAAAGTTCATGAATTGGCCACTCAATAGTGTCATGTCATCTATGCTAAATTTAAATGGTTAGTGTTGATGTCGTGTTTCACAGCTCGAACAGTACCACGACAGCCAAACTCTCAAGACCTGCAGCTAAGAAGAAGAATGGGCTCCGATAACATCCGGGGTCACTCCGATGCCAAAGTCAATAGAGAATATTTGAGTGATGAAGAAAGCTAAATGAGTCAAATAGTAAAAGAGTTCAGAGAGCCTTCCCTTGTGAGAGATGGTTGTATTTATATCTGGTTTAGACTCAACTATCGAGGGAGATTGTGGGGGTGTCAGGCTGTACTCAGGTCAGACCTGCCACCACCCTCATGTTGTGGCTGTGGCTGTGCCGTCCTACGACACCTTTGGCAGCACATCGTTGCGTGTTGAGCTCCTTGACACATTGAATTGTCTCCGGTATGGTGCGCCCACGATCGGACACGCCCAACCGTTTGTGCTCTGCTGTAGTTGTCCGCTCAATACCTTATCGCAAGGCTTGGCAGTCCACCGAGGTCTCAAGCAATCGCTACCTTATGGTGGACTCCTTGACTGGGGCCAGCCCCGTACCAAGGCCTTTCCAGATGGGCAAGCAAGTCGTGGGCTTGGAACAAGGCTTCCAGACTTGGGCTCTTGGCCTGCTTTGGGTTTCCACTCTCTTTGGGCCTACTCTCCGGATGCCCCCCTCACAGTTAGCTATTTATTTATTGAGTAGTGATATATATAAAAATATATATATATTTATATACAATGCTTTGAATTGCTTTTTATAATTACACAAAACGAAGAGTGTTTTACGTATTAAGAATGATTGGATTCAAATAAAATATTTAATCATTTTTATCGAATGACGCTATCGTATCAATATGTAAATTAATATTGATTAATAAAGATGAATCAGAATGCTCTAATCAAGAGGTTTATTTATTTTATTGGTTTATTTATTTATTTTAAATTGGTTTTTTTGCTTTTATATTTCATTATTTCTTGCATATAAAAGTAAGAAGGATTTTACAGAAACCACATGCTGTTATCAGGGTATAAAATTAGTTCTTGTGGTATTTTTTAAAAGTTAAATAATCTCTTGTATGTTTTAGTTGAAAATTTTAGTTCCTATAGTTTTAAAATTGATCAAATTGGTCTACTCATCAATGTTTAAATTTTGTTTTGGTGGTCGTTCCGTTATACCATTTTAGATTGAAGATTTCTAAAATGAATATACATTGAAAGCATTAAAAAAATAGAGATATTGGTGTCAAAACATAATATTAAAAAAAAAATTAAACTGGAGTTGAGACAAAAAAAATTAAAGAGTCAAGAAGTTATTGAAAATAATGAGATTTTAAAAAAAAGAATGGAGAACATATTTAAAGTTACAAAAAATATATAAATTTTATAAATTCCTTTTAGATTTTAAAATTAAATGAATGCTATCTAAATTTAAAATTTATAAAATTGTTCTCCAAACTCGATAAAATTATAAAATTGTCATTAAAATAGTCCGAAACAGAATGTAGTTCAAAATTGATTGAAACATAATAGAATTGGAGATGAAATGAAATAAGAATATATAATATACCGAGTAATACATCGAAACGAAAACTTCCAACCATTCCAACTAGAACGAACGGAATTTAAAACTATTATACTCATTATAAAATTTAGGCTGCTTTTGGATGTTGAAATGAGTTGAGTTGAGATGATAAAATATAGTTAGAATATTAATTTGTAATATTATTATTATTTTGATATTTGAAAAAGTTGAATTGTTTATTATATTTTATGTTGAAATTTGAAAAAATTGTCATGATGAGTTGAGTTGGGTTTAGTAACCAAACGTACCAGATCATTCATAAGTGCACGTCAACACCAATGAATGATCTACACGGGTCACTTTAACTGGAATTGAATGAATATTACATTTACATCATTTCAATGTGAAATGTAAAAGAAGAATTGAGAGCAAATTCAATGTGAATTTCTCATTAACTGGAATTGAATGAATATTACATTTACATCATTTCTATTTATAGACAAGTATGCTAACTAACTTGACTATACATAAGTCATTTACTCGGCACTTTAACTAATTTATCTCATTTGCATTTGGACTTAATTTAACTATCATCTAGAAACCTCTTTTGATCTTTTCTGTTTAGCTTCCCTTGACTTCAACTCCAAAGTTTCAATATGAGTTTGTATATTCCAACACCCCCCTCAAGATGGGAATGTATATTGATCATTCCCATCTTGCGGATCAAATGATGGAAACTGAGGAAACCAAGTGGTTTAGTCAGAATGTCTGCCAGCTGATGTTTGGAGGGAATATGAATGATCTTGATCAAACCTTCTTGCAATTTTTCTCGGACCAAATGGCAATCTAGTTGAATGTGCTTTGTTCTTTCATGTTGGACATGGTTTGATGCAATATTAGAAGCTGGTTTGCTGTCTGTATAAAGTAGAATAGCTTGTGGATGAGGAATCTTTAAGTCAGCTAGTAAGTAGATCAACCATTGCAGTTCACATATGGTAGAGGCTAGAGCTCTATATTCAGACTCAGTTGAGGATCGGCTAACTATTGGCTGTTTCTTTGATTTCCATGAGATAAGAGAGTCACCAAGAAATACTGTGAAGCCAGTAATGCTCTTTCTAGTGTCAATACAGCCACTCCAATCACTATCTGAGTAGGCTTTTAGATGAAAAAGAGAATGAGCAAACAGAAAAATACCTTGCCTAGGTGTTGCTTTGATATATCTGAGGACCCTTTCAGCAGCTTGAAGATGATTACTACTAGGATTAGCCATGAACTGGCTTAGTGCTTGTACTGAGTAGGATAGGTCAGATCTAATTAAAGTGAGGTATAATAATCGACCCACTAATCTTCTGTATTGTGCAGGATCTGAAAAATGAGGAGATAAGTCATTTGCCCTCAGCTTAAGTGTAGATTCCATAGGAAATACCACAGGTTTACAACCTGAAAACCACTATCTTGCAGGATATCTAAGGCATACTTTCGTTGGCATAAAGTTATGCCTTTGGTTGATCGAGCCACTTTTATTCCCAAAAAATACTTTAGTTTTCCCAAGTCTTTGATAGTGAAAGAATCATGTAAGAACTTTTTGACAGTAACTATATCATCAAGATTATTCGAAGCAAGAATCACATCATCAGCATAAATCAAGAGTGCTATAAAACTATTTGAATTATGCTTGATGAATAGGGAAGAATCAGACTTCCCTTGAATAAACCCAAACTGAAGTAGAGAGGATGACAGCTTGGAAAACCACTGTCTTGAGGCCTGTTTCAGATCATATAGGCTATTTTTGAGTTTGCAAACTCTCGAATCAGTTGGTGAAGAGTACCCTGGTGGTAGCTGCATATATACCTCTTCATTTAAATCTCCATGGAGAAAAACATTGTTTACATCAAGTTGATGTAAATGCCAATGCTTAATGGCAGCAATGGATAACAATGTTCTCACTGTTGTCATTTTAGCCACAGGTGAGAATGTGTCAAAATAATCAAGACCTTCTTGCTGTGTGTAGCTTTTTGCTACTAATCTAGCCTTGTATCTATCAATAGTGTCATCAGATTTGAATTTAACACAATATACCCATTTACATCAAATTACTATCTTCTTTGGAGGTAATATTGCAAGTTCCCTTGTTTTATTTAATTCAAGAGCTTTAATCTCATTTAACATGGCTGCTTGCCATTGTGGATAAGAATTGGCTTGTTTGAAA
>QEOT01004228.1:1987-44880 GCA_003123785.1 Pterocarya stenoptera
AGCAGATATTACCATATGGAAACCTGTAGTTTCTGGAATGTTTACGTTGGCTTTGGCGTGGGAAGTCACTTATACAAAAGGGACTAAGCAGACTGGCATGGATTGGATTTGGCACCACCTCCTTCCAGAGAAAGTTTCCGTCTGTATGTGGAAGGCTCTCTTTAAGGGGCTATCTTGAGACTCCAGGGTTCAAGCTCTAGGAATTCCTCTGGTTTCTTAGTGTGATTGTTGCATTCAAGGCCATTCTGAGGATTTAAACCATGTTGTACGTACAGGTAGTATAGCGGCTGAAGTTTGGAAGATGGCTGCTATGGGTCTGGGGATGAATTATATGGATGGAATGTCTTGGTGGGCGACTGTGTTACAATGGTTCAGTTTAGCAAAAAGATCCAACCATAGAGGAATTTTTCTTGGAATTGCTCCGTCTATCATCACTTGGCGTCTTTGGATGCGTAGATGTAAGGCACAGATGGAAAATAAACATGAATTAGCGTTGGATGTATGGATGGCAGTAAAAATCTGGATTAGGAAGACTTCATCTCTCATGGTGAAACATTGGCCCTTTTCGTATAGAGATGAAAGCATACTTCGGGCACTTCAAATTCCTTGTGTGGACTGTGTTAGGCCTAGACCAAGACTGGTTTATTAGAGTAAACCGGATATCGGCTGGGTAAAGTTGAATGTAGATGGAAGTTGTCATGGAAATCCGGGGAGGTGTGGAGGTGGCATCATTCAAGACCACCATGGTAATTTTAAAGGGGATTTCTCTTCTTTTTTTGGGCAGGGTATGAATGAGGCTGAATTGAGGGTATTAATTCATGGAATTTCTTTATGTAAAGAGTTGGGTTTCACACATATTTTTATTGAGAGTGATTCTAGGTTGGTGGTTTCTTGGCTAGTTTCTCGTAAGTGCACAACTTGGTATTTATGGGAGTTTTGGGAGGAACTCTTGGTCTCTTTGAGGAATGTATATTTCACAATTCAACATCAATTTAGGGAAGAAAATAATGCAGCGGATTTTCTCTCGTGTAGGGGAGACGAAGGTCAGAATAATACGTTTGTTGATTTTGTTTCTTTACCTTATAATTTGAGAGGTATTCTTAGGTTGGATAAGGTTGGTCTTCCGCAGGTTTGGTTGTAGTTTTTTGGTTGGTTTGGTTTGTTTTTCTTTACTTGGTTACCAGGGATGGTGTTAGTGCCTTATTTGTAAATCCCTAGTGTCTTTTTGTTACCACGGTTTTCCTCCGCCATAAGTGAGGGCTATTAATAAATTGGAATGGGTCACTATTAGACATGTGGCCACCAACTCTTCTTTAAAAAAAAAAAATCTCATTATTGAAATGGAAGAATCGTATGGTTGCCAAAACTTTTCATTAGTACAATTTACACAAGTTAATTGATTTTTGGAAAAGTATGCAGTTTTGACATTTACTCATGTCAACCATGCATGGCAGGAAGACTCACACTTATTTCCATGGCACTAGCAAGCAATTATTACTAGTGAAACGCCTCGTCCCCGTAGGTCCGGATAATTATCTCTTGTAACCTAAAACCATCTCTCATAACATATTTATATACTCTAAATTTTTCATAAAATACAAATTCATTTATTCAAACTAATATATATGTTCTTCCACCAGGACTCCAAAGAAATACCACAATGAAATAATTTTAAAACATTTAACTTCAAAATAACTTAACATAACACACTCAAAAATAAAAAGGAACCTATTAGAAAACAAGCCCATGTGGCCCAAAGTAAAGACAACCCACTTTTAAAATCCTCATATTTGGTTTTACAACTAAGAGGGCAAAATTATAATTTCTTAAAAAACCTCATACTTCAAGATAATCCTTACAGGAAGGCAACATAATTATTTATATTTTGAAAACTATGAAAACACAAAGTGGGTGATAAGGCTGAGGCATAGAGGGAAGGAAGCGTGTGGCAGAGCAAGGGACTAGGCGGTGGAGCAAGGGACTAGGCGGAGGTCGATGGTGGTGAGCGTGACGGCGGAGCTCTGAGAGAGAGAGAGAGAGAGAGAGAGAGAGGAGCTGGAGCCTCTGAAAGTGGGTCATCGAAGTGCACGCAACGACAAAAGTTCTCAAAGGTAAAAAAAAACTTTCTGTTACGGCTGAGTTTTATGAGATGGAGGTGGTGGCGAATGTGAAGGCTTGGCTTTGGTGGTAGTTGTTTATGGTGGCTGTGTTGAAGCAGCCCCAGCGGTAGTACTTTGAAGGCAGAAGGAACACGTAGCGGCAATCTTAGTTTTAGGTTGAGGATGACTTACGAGGTATGTGTGTGATACTGTGTAATGAACATATATATATAGAAAACTGATAAAACCCTAGAGAAAAATGAGGGGAGTAGAAACATGCATGTGCATGGGAGTGGAGTCGTGCATGGCGTGGAAACTGATCGTTGGTTCTCACAGGCTTGGGTCTTGGGCGCACAAGGTTTGGACTTCTTTTTCCCCAAGTTTTGTGCCTTGATCCAACCTAAAAAATAATCCAACTTGTCCCACAAATTTCTCAGCCCATAGAAAGATTCCACTGACTTCAAAAAAATATATTTAATGATCTTAACTTAATTAGCAAGCCCAATCAAAATTCGATACTTGCCAAAATAAAAATTTGGGGCGTAATCTTTTCCAAAATACAAATGGACTTTTCATACATATAATCCAAAGATTTTTAGAATGCGGGCTTGGTGGTGGGCCTGGTTGTTACAACCAGTGTATTATCCTCCTAGACATTAACTAGCCTAGTATTAAATAAACTTATCATTTTGTAGTCCAATTACTGTTTTGGGGTACTCTTTGATCGAGGTCAAACTGCAAGCTGCACATGACATTGATCTGAAAATGATTCGATAAATAATCAAGTCAGTCGAATTCGTATAAAATTGGCTTGTATTGTGGAATCAAATTGCTTGATGGCTGTCCAAGTGCTCAATAATGAACTTGTTTATGATGTATTGTTAGTTCTATTATTGAGTGAAATAAGGAAATTGTTAAGAGTGTTTGTAGAATGCCAATTTCAACATGTCTATAGAGAAGGTAATCGGATGGCTCGTGTGCTTGCCCGATACACTCGGAATGTTGAGAGTATCTCAATGTGAAATGAGTGTTGTCCAAACTTCATTTCTCAAGCTGTTTGGCTTGATAATTGTCTGTAACCTTTCTTTATTAATGAAAGTTCTAGTTTTCCCATAAAAAAAAAAAAAAAAAAATACATGACCATCAAACCATGCACACACCTTGCTCTTACTTTATCCTATCCCCATCTGATCCGGATGTCTTTTAGCACTTTGGCGTGACAAGGACGTTGCTTCTTTGGGAACAAATAATTAATTAATTATATTCTTTTCAACTCTCAAAGATAAGCTAAAGGTGTAAATATTATTAACACGTGGAAATTAATTGACGAAGTGCTTTTATAAACATATGTATAAATTGAAGTGCTAGTTTCTATCCTCTTAAATATTATTTAAAACAATTTCAAAAAATAAAAATAAAAATAAAATATTTAAAACAAGAGAAACAGGAATTTTTTTACAAAATCTCAAAAATGAAAGAAAGAAACCATACATCAGGTCTTGATAGTAATACGTCAATATTACGAATTTTGAGAGCTTCGATCTTTGAAATTATTCAGTCTAATATTTCTTATAATACAAAAGTAAAAAGATTATTCACAATTTTTTTTTTTATACATTTGGGGGGGTCGGGCTTCAAATCTAAAACCTTCATTTTAGAGGTTAGAGATTTATGCCAATCAGGCTACATATCTTTGGTAAGATTATTCACAAATTAGAAAGTATAACACTCACTAAAAACTTTTGAATGCAGGGACGAAGCCGGCCTAAAAGCTCGATCCAGCAAAACGAGTTTTTCATGTGTTTATTTCAAGCAAATTAAAACCTAATATTTAGGTATATTATTTTTTATTTAATTTTATTTCATATAATATTTTGTTATATAAAATTTTATTTCGTAGGGAGATTTATTAGAAAAATAATATTTACTTTTAAACATATTTAAAACAGTGGAGAAGATAAATAAAGTATTTTTATTTGTAGTCATCATTAATATTATTCTCTAAAGATCTTGTAAAGATTTAAATCATAATTTTAATTTTTATGTTTGCTAAACTTAATTATGTATCACTTTTTAATGAAGACAATATTATATAAACTTTTTTGAAGTTATGATTTTTGTGAAATTAATTCCTATTTTACTTAGGTTTTGAATTTATTTTTTTATTTCTTGCTCTTTAATCATTTTATTAGTAGTGTTTCTAAAAGAATCCAATTGAACTACTTAAATCATACTTGATTCATACTTAATTATTGAACTAGGGGTATTATAATGAGACTATATATATATATATACTAAACAAAATTGTGTATTATAAGAAATGATGTACCAAATAATTAAACGATTCAGTGAGGTCAAACTGCAAGCTACACATGACGTACGTTGATCTGAAAATGATGCGATGAATAATCGAGTCAGTCGAATTCGTATAAAATTGGCTTGTATTGTATGAAATTTATTATATATTCACTGTATTTTTTGTGTTGTGTAGAAAATTATCAGCTAGCCCATCTAGGCCTCCTGAATACGTAAACACAAGAAAGTTATTAATTGATGATATTATATTTTATTTTGAACAAGATATGAATCATCTTATTTTGCTGAGTAAGGTATATTAATATTTTATAACACCCAAGCCCAACACCAAATCCAAGCCATATATGAGCTCTATAAATTTTTTTAGGATTAATATGTATGGAAAGCCCATATGATATTTTTTTAACAAGTAATTTGGAATATGTTACGGACTCAAAATTTATATTGGTAGAATATGGATTTTATTGGATTTAATAATTAAGTTAAAATCTTTTAATTGGTCAAGTGGGAATTGACCCGAAAACATTTATAGAACAAGTTATCTTATTGTTACAGATTGTGTTGAGACCCACAATTCAAGAAAAAAGCCCAAACCTTGTACGCCCTAATCCCAAACCGTGAGACCCAAGGTTCTATTTAGTTACAAACTCCACACCAAGCGCGTCTCCTTCCACTAGGATTACGTCTCCTTTCAAAACTACTGCAGCTTAAAATTTATTTTAAAATTTCATGTAGGCTTTTTAAGTTATAAGTAATCACAGATAGTAATTACTGGTAATTATTGGTTTGTGAAAGTGAGAACATCAATGATCTGGAGTGGAAATTATTAGCTTTTCTTGCTTTTATTTCTCGGTTATATATAAAAAAATGTCTCAAAATTGTGATTTGACTTTTTTAGTGATCTGGAGTGGAAATGATCTGCATGGTCTGGCTGGTGAATATTAATGCCCAGGAGATAACTTCAACATTTCACATGAATGATCATTAACAAAGACTATATAAGTTTCTACAAATTTGACAAAACCAAGAAAGATGGAATAGTGGTCGACTTGGATGGGTGCATGCATGCCTCCAAGTTTCCAAGCTGCTTACAAAATAAAGACGCAAATGTCAAATTTTGATACTAGGAAAATTCTAGCCGGCCCCTAGAATATCAAGATGGATGATCACACCAAGAATTGACAAGTTTATAGCAAATTTTATTCAAGGAAGAAGACAATAACTTATGTCAAGTTTATCATGTACATGGGATGATTGTTTGCCTATGGCTGTGGCGTGTAATGTTAGAGGCGATAAGTTTGAATCTTTCTATGGACAGGCAACAAAGTCAAGGTTCTTCAACCTATAAAATATTAACACGTCATCTATCCAGTCATAATAGGATACAAGTAACAATAACTGCAGTATTAGCGATCTGAGAAAAGATAACAGAAAATAAAAAATAGTGAAGTTTTTCTTTAGCACTAAAAACAGTAAAAATGCCAAGTAATAGTCCTAAAAATTGTTAATGAAACAATTTGAATGCAGCCACCTAATTCATTAGCGAGGTTCGGCGGTGGTTAATGTCACCTCATTTATAGAGCAAGATCCTTCTGCAACTGATTTTAAATCATGGGAAGCTATTCTGAAAATGAAGGCAGGTTGTTTGGGAGAAGGAAGAGTGGTTGCATCAGTACTGAGCATAAGCATAACTTCCAACATATCTGGTCGATCTCTAACATCTTCTTGCACACATAACAGCCCAATTTGAATGCTTCTCAAGACTTCATGGGGAACATATGACTCATTTATCGATGAATCAACTATGTCCAAGGCTCTATCTTCTCTCCATAGTTCCCAGACCTGTGTGGTTCGTAGCATTATGAATAAAAGGTTGTATTATAAAGGATTAATTTAGATCCCCTATAAACTCTAGGATCAAGAGTATTGGGAGAGAGAAAAAATCGGAAGTAGACCCTACAACATTTCTTGAGTATGTAATATTGTCCAAATAATTTACTCGGACAATAATAAATGTTGTAAGACATATTTTACATGTATATCTCTCCCATGCTTGAAGACTTTGAGTATGAATAAGAATGCTAAGGGATCTAAATTTGAGGATATAACTGGTGACTATTTTTATTTTTAGTTACTTACATGCCCTATCAAAGTTAGGGAAGGGTGCTCCATATAAGAACCACTATTCTTCTTGCCACTTACGATCTCCAATACTATTACACCAAAACTAAAGACATCTGATTTTGTCGAAAATTTTCCAAATACTGCATACTCTGGTGACATATAACCACTGCACAAGAATTGTGTCAAAGTTAATCTTAACATCATTGCATGTGAACAGTATAAAAAGGCAACCTTAAAATTTTCTTAGTGCTAAACAATTGGTGTAGTTTTAAGTGTGGGAATATGTTTGCATATGATACTCACTATGTTCCGACAATTCTGTTTGTCCTGTCTTGAATTTGGTCCCCCTTGAATATGCGAGCCACACCGAAATCTGAAATTTTGGGGTTCATCTCATCATCAAGTAGAATATTGCTTGTTTTAAGATCCCTATGGATAATTCTCAACCTCGAGTCGTGATGAAGATACAAAATCCCACGAGCGATCCCAATGATTATTTCAAAGCGTTTGCTCCAATTCAGGGATGAACTTCTTGTAGGATCTATAACAATTTTGTTGCAGGAACACTCAAAATGGTGATTTCAATAGTGATTTGTACGTGGTTCTATGTATATAGACAACAAAAGAACATGTGTGTGTGTTTGTGTGTGCGTGTTGGAAGGGAATAAATTTTTAGAAACAAGACATACCAAAAATAAAGAAGTTCAAGCTTTTGTTGGACATGTACTCGTAAATCAGTATCTTTTCTTCCCCTGGAATGCAACAGCCTATCATTTTGACAAGATTTCTATGTTGAAGTTTTGCAATCAACTTAACTTCATTTTTGAATTCTTCTATTCCTTGTCTTGAACTCTTGGATAGCCTTTTTACAGCTATTTGTTGTCCATTAGGTAATTGACCCTGACATGATTAGTCAATCTGCTCATTCAGTTCCATTTAACCCTTTCACACCCTCATTGGTATAGAATATTAAGGAACTTGAAATACAAAAAAACTTGCAAGATAGCAATCATGAGTTGTCACCGTATATACCTTAAAAACAGGGCCAAAACCACCTTGCCCAAGTTTATTGGCTAGAGAGAAATTGTCTGTCGCAGCAACTATGCAGCTTAGATGGAAAATGGGTTGACCAGCGTTTGTATTACTGTCCTCGAGCTCATTTCCCTCCAAAAAGCCTTTGGTACCAGCAAAATTTACTAACTCATTGTGCAATTTTCTCTTCACTGTCCTAAAACGTTTTGGGAGAGATTGTTTAATACAAATTGGAATTAATAAAGCATTTAAGGAACTTTCATCATGTGGAAAACTAATCTAAATGACTCCGAACATATGAGAACTTTTGTCTTGACTTATTCGAACACACACACACACATGCGTGTGTGTGAACAAATACCATACAATTGACTTTATTTACCTCTCGTTTTCTTTTTTTTCCTTAGCCATATATGGGCTAGTAAAATTACTGGCAACAATGTCACAGCAATGGACATTACTACCAAAGCTGGCCTGCCCCTATTCCCAAGAAAACGTCCATACTTCCTTGTGTTCTTGGCTGAAAGGAAAAAGAAGGAAATCAGAAAAGTAATGCTGTTTTTTTCCATCTTGATTTTATCGTCCTTAATTATACACTTAATATGACACATCTTAAATGGTTTCATAGGTCAACCACTTAGATGAAAATTTGCATAAGTTATAACAAAAATTAAGGATGAAAAACAGCATTTTTCTTGCGAAAGAAAGAAGCATACCTAAATCTGCCCCATCCACACGAACATATACATGACTTCGGTCCCTCACATCATAGTGCACTTTAAGATCCATCAACTCTCCATACCAGTGCAAGCAATTAGTTTCTTTCACATCATTTAAGCTTTTAAAAGCTGTGCAAGAACAATTCCTCAAGCAAGCTTGCTTGCACGCTTCATAGCTCATCATACTCAAATACATCTTACCTGCGACAGGCGAAAACGGAGCCTTCACATGCTCCATCTTCACAAACCCTTCTCCATTCCCACACATAGACAAACCCGACTTCTTTCTTACACAACCTAGCTTAGAACCTTCTCTGAGAGACCATTGGCTCGGAGACTTTGGCTCATACCCTGGGAGACATGAACATTCAAAATCCATGGCTTCTGTGTTACAAATACTGTACGCACCACACTGTCCATACTTGTGACACCGATATTTGGATGTAGACCAGAACTCCTTCCATTGATGTTCACCATCATTCCATACATAGTGCTGGAGCAATCCGGAGTTGTCTACCACTACTCTTGTGATGATTGCAGAGTCATCAAAAAAGTATTTGTAAGATATCTCATCTCCATTGTTGGTGTAATTGATGTTAATATTGGATTTTTTTGCAAGGGACATCCATGGCCACGGTCCAGTCCGCCAATATGGGATCGAACCCTTGTACAAGAAGAACTGTGGTACCTCAATAAGATTTAGCTTAAAGATACAATCCCCAGTTCCGGGGTTATCTAGAGACTTCCAAGATGTTAAGAATTTGTTGAGCCCAGTTCTTCGATTCAAACCCAGCATCATGTTTGGTAGCAAAGTGTCTGTAGGATGGTCAAAGCTTTGCCATAACACCTTTTTGTTGTTTTCGTGGACCAATACTAGGTTTCCTGAATCCAAGAGCTGAGCTGCAGTGGAGGCTTGCCCTTGAACTAAAACATTTGTAGACCAGAGAGAACGATTAAAGCTATCATGGAGAACAAGGTTTCCATCATGGTTGATTGAGAGAACTCCTGAGGAATCATTGAAAGGATCATTCCTGTTTGCAACCCACACCAGAGTTTGTTTTGTCACTTTGGTGAACCAAATACCAAGATAACGGTAGTTGGAGTTGGCTGGGCTGAAGAAGCCAATGGAAAATTTCTTTTCTTTGGATATCAAAGTTTGGCCATCCTTGATGGATTGGTTTTGTGTTAAGGTTTCAGTGGAAGAACTGCAAAATGGAAAGAAGAATAGAAAGACTAAAATCAAAATCCTCAACATTTGGTTAGAGTTCATGTTCGAGCCAGTGGTCCTTCTATTTGAATGCTTGTGTGTTGCGTCTAACGATAATCTCCCTTTTCAATCTTTGAAAGATCCGAATTCCATCTCAAAATGGAAGGATGCCTAACCTGAAATGAAAACCTATAATTCCACTATTAAAGTCAACCTTTGCTGCTTTAGTTTATAGCCTAGTCCTTTTTTTTAGGAAGACTCTCCTTCCATTGAAAAGTCTTTAATTATTGCAACAAAAAATAAGTCATCAAGTTGCTGATAGGTATGGCCATTTGTATTCGTGTGGTCCAATTTCAACCAGGGATTTACAAGGAATTGCGTAGATGTGGGTATGTTTTATCATTTCTCTTTCAAGATTTATATGTAGATGTGGGTATGTTTTATCCTTTGGTGTTTTTTTTATACAAGGAATTGGGCTGTTCTATTTGGTGTTTTTATAATAAAAGCTTCAATAAATTCTGGAAGAACCTTCACGTAGGAAATATAGAAGCTAGGAAGCGTGCGCATTTAGAGCAACCATAATGGACTTATCATTTTGGGATTTAGACGTAGATAAGTGTTACAAACATAACTTTTTTTACAAAAATAAATTTAGAAGTGACATGACTTCTTCTTGTGATCTGTTATATCTATTTTATAATAAAATTAATTTTACAATATAATGCACCACATCAAATTACATTAGTTTGTGAATTTGCTTGTATAAAACCCATTTGTGGTTAAAGCATTTATATTTGAATAAACTCTATACATCTACTTCAAAAAAATTTGTTTTTTCTTTTTTCTTTTCCTTTTTTTCTTTGTATTCTCACAATATAATGACATAAGGTACTCTTGAATAAATAAATAATAAATAAAAAACTTTTTATAAAACATGATAAAAGCTACAACATTATGAGAATATTTATATTTTAATTTTAATATAGATAAAAATAATCATGATAAAAAATTTATAAAATATTGGGTAAAAAAATCTCAATCTTGTTTACTAATAAAGGTAAAAGGTAGTCTTGGTAAAACTCTATAAAACGTACCAAGATTGAAGCAAAATCTCAGTTCTGGTTTTTTCCAAGTCTTTATGAGAGAGAGAGTATTTTCATAACAAGATTGAAGTAAGCTTAATCAAAATTCTTCTCAACTTTCACGAATATGCAAAGCATCCAATGGTCACTTTCTTACTCAATTCCTTGCAAATTCTACCCAATATACTTATTATCTAAAAAGGGAGTGCAAGACCCCGATCTTGAACTACTAGATCTATATAAAAACGTTACAAAAATAAGTTTACAAACTGACGTGGTTTAAAGCGATACATTAAATCTACTTTATAGGAATTCATGTTTTCTATTTTTACAAGAATAATTTTAAATTTTACTTAGTTTGCAATTATATACTTTAGCATAATTCTATTTTAAGACTTTTATACCCTTACAACATCCACGTGACACGTTCACCCCTTGAGAAAGATGTGGTTGGCTTGAAGAACCCAATGTAGGACCCGTGCAAAAATGTCTGGTCAGAACCAAATATTGTGTCAGGTTTATACTGCTTTAGAACCTTTTAACATTCAGTAACCCAAAAAAGTCGTCTGAGTCATTTTCACGGTCGATTTCATCTTTTCCTCCGAAAAATAGTTAGACCTTGAGGCTTCCATTCCACGTCCAAATTGCCAAAATTGAACCGTGCATAAAAACGACCAATTTCAAAGACTGACTTCTCCACTGATGGTTGAGTTGAGACTTTAGATGTCCATTCTCAATCAATGAGTAGCTGGAGGGCTTAGGTGATACAGAAGATATATGTGAAAATGAAAAAATTAATTTTTTTAATATTAGATCTTGTTCTTTTTTAAAAAGAATGCACATCGCTTATACAACTCATGATTGTATGTAGCGCTGTTCTATCTCTCTAGTTATTAAAGTAACTTATTCCCTTTCACTTGGCATGATAAATTCCAATGTGAGCACTTTAAATGTGTATTCCCCGACGCTATCATTACTACCCACCACGAAAGTGGAAGATAACCATGCTTACCTGTGACTAATATGATTGATCCATTAACAGGACAAGCCAAGATCCATTAACAGGACAAGCCAATAGCTCATGCCCACGTTATGCTTTTTCACTGTAATTTAAAAAAAAAAAAAAGATTTTATATCAAGTAGTTGAAGTTTATACCTCGTTTGTTTTCACAACTCATCTCATCTATCTAATTATTACAATTTTCACAAATTCTCACACAAAATAAAATAAACAATTCAACTTTTTCAAATCCCAAAATAAAAATAATATTAAGAAATATTTTCTAACAATATTTTATTCAACTTTTAACTTTAATCTCAACTTATCTCATCTCATATGCGAAAACAAACGAGGCTACCACTTGTTATATTCATTGACAATATATTTATGCGCTCTAATTGGTACCTCTTGTTATTTAATTTCTAAACTTGGTGTATGTTTCAATATTGATTATGTTATCATGTATACCCTTTAATATTGGATACAAAAGATATCCCAACTCATCTAATCTAATTATTACAAAATTTTCAAATTTTCATGCTAAATATAATAAATAATTCAATTTTTTCAAATATCAAAATAATAATAATATAATTAAAAAATAATGTTCTAACAACATATTATTCAGCTTTCAACTTTCATTTCAACTACTTACTATCCAAACCTCTCTTAAGATTCACAATATTTATACCTATTGATATATTCCTTTGCTTGATTCACCATGTTTTTCGTGAGGGAAATAAAGTTGCTGATTAGTTAGCCAAACATGGGGCATCTGGTAGTGATTCGGTTTTTTCACACTTGACGGAGACTTCTCGAGCGCTGCGTGGTCTTATCCGCATGGACTACTTTGGGCTGCCTTCACTTTGTTTTTAGTTTGTTTCGTGTGTTTTTTTATTGTGGTTTTGTTTTGTTTTCCTTGGTTTTTTTTTTAATTTATTCTGGCTTTATTTTTTTTCTACATGCTGGGTTTTTGTTTGTACCCCAGATGCTTGATTTGTAATCAAGGTTTTCCTCCGCCACAAGTGAGGGTTATTAATAAAATTGAGAGGGGTCACTTTGGACAGGTGACCCTACCTCTTTCTTAAAAAAAAAAAAAAGTGTATCCTTTAATATGGGATACAAAATGTATCCTAACTTATTTCATCTAATCATTATAATTTTTTCAAATTTTCATGTTAAATATAATAAATAATTCAATTTTTTCAAATCTCAAAATAATAATAATAATAATATTAAAAAATACTATTCTAATAATATTTTATTCAACTTTCATCTTAACTACTCACTATCTAAACCTCTCTTAAGATTCACAATATTTATAGCTATTGATATATTCCCTTTTCTTTTTCGTTTATTTTCCCCTCACGGACAATTGAAGTGCGACCAAGGTGTGTTTAGAATTAAGGCAAAGGTGCCAAAATTATAGGTTAAGCGCTTTTTTTGTATTTAAAAGAAAAAGGGTACTGCAACAAATTAAAGGCTTATTCGTAAAAAGAAACTTGAAAAGTTTGAATTGTTTAAGAATAGAAAAACATAGAGCGCCCAATAAAATAAAGAGATCATACCAAATTCATGTGTTTCTCAAAACATGTGTATTGTTATATAATCGTCGCAAATACCTTCAATAGACGATTTTTGCCTCGCTGCACGATGTTTGGCAAAAATTGGATGCAACAAAATATTGCCATCAATTGTACATTTTTGACGCAAAAAACCAATAAAGCGCCGTAAATAATGCTTCCTCTTGATGGTTTATGGTGCTGCAAATGCTAATTACCAAGGGTTTTGTATCGTTGCATATATGTATTAATCGTCGGTAATATTGATGAGTTTATTTGGCGATGACAATAACTGACGAAATAGATGAGTAATACCATCATATAAGTTCGTCATAAAAGCTTTTGGAATCGCTTGAAAAAGCTTTTTATTTTCCAGCGATATAGGATATTGTTGGTAAATGTTTCTCCAAATCATGGGTCGATTCCCTCGATTTTTTTCTGACAATTTCTAGGTAAACACTGCAAATATGTTTGATTATTTCTAGCATTCTCGAGATGCCGCTAGAAATAATGTAAATTACTGACGATTTTGTTCATTGTCAAGATACATAGCAGTTGGCTTCTAATTGTAGACTACACATGGATCATTTGCAGCGAAATTGATATAAATCGCTGTTATGAGCCTCGTGAAACCCTAGTAATGCGGATGCATGTCTGTGGGCTTACGTGGGCTCGGGTAAACAATGGTTTATTGGTCATTTTACAAGTATTAAGAGTCAGTTACTTAGTTGATAGTTCGTGGGTTGTTATTTCCTTAGTGGGCTTATCTTATGTTGCAATTATAGTCGTGGGTCCAGTAACTTAGTGTTCGGTCAAGTGGATATTGCAGTTACGTTTTATTTGACTGAGTCCAGTTCATTTGCTTATAAGTTTGTAATTAGTTCATTTATAAAGTTTACAAAATATTTTCCCAAATTGATAAGAGTACTGGAAGAGAGGTCCCTCGAAGAACCTTACAGTTTATTTCTCAAACACACACAAACACAGACCATAACAATCGTCTCAGAGCCGCGTTTCTACAACATGGCTTAAATAACCTGTCAGGCTCAGATGAGTGAGGTAATCTCTGCTCTGAAAGGTGAATCCGTGCACTTGAGAGAGGAGTAAGGAAGACAGAAGCAGGTGTTAGATGCGGTGTTGCAGTAGCTTAATAACCTTGCATCAAGTTACGAGCAACTGGCAGTAGCAATGGGGAACCAGCATAATGGGAAGAGCTTCATAGGTAATACATTTAAAATGAATGGGAATCCATTATTTGATAATTAAGGGGGGATTCATGCCAGATCCTAAGATTAGAATTCCCAAAATTCAATGGGTCAAAACCCATGGAATGGATCCTTAAAGCCCAACAGTTTTTTGCATATTTTCAAACCCCAGAAGATCAAAAATTACACATAGCCTTTTTTCATATGGAAGGCAAGGCCTTGTCCTAGTATTGTTGGTTGATGGAATTAGGGCTTGTTCATAATTGGGGGGACTTTGTAGCTGTACTTAAGGTGCGATTTGGGCCCTCAACTTACGAGGATCTCATAGGGGCATTCACTAAGCTTAGACAGACAGCTACTGTGGAGGAGTATCAAACTCAGTTTGAAATATTGTCTAATAAAATCAGTGGTCTAATAGAAGAATTTCGCATATGCACATTCATTAGTGGGCTAAGGGATGATTTGCGTGTGGTTGTAACCATGTTTAAACCCAATACTTTATCTTTTGCTTTTGGATTGGCTAAGTTGCAGGAGGAAGAATTATACAGGAAGGGCCAAGGAGTGTTACCCAGAAACCAATCCCAAACCAACCTGCACACTAGTACCTGCCTAAATTAACAGCACCCCCACCTCTTTTGAAGTTACTACCACCACTAAACAAACCAGATTTCAAGCCAAACCCTACACACTACAACTCTATCCAACCACCCAGAAAAAACACCTTCCCTAAAAAAAGAATTTCCCCAGCACAAATGCAAGATAGACGTGAGAAAGGTCTTTGTTATTATTGTGATGACAAGTTCCAGTTGGGACAGAGGTGTAGCTGACCAAAACTTTAGTTGTTGGAGGGCTTGGAAGCCAAGGAAGAAGAAGAGGAATCTAGAGGTTCATTAGCAGTCATACAACCTACACACTCAGATGAAGGAGAACAGAAAGAAGGAGAGTTGCTTGGCATTTCCTTACATGCAATGTCAGGATCCATTTCACCAAAAACTATGAGGGTGGAAGGTATGATTAACAATAAAAAAGTATTGATTCTTATCGATACAGGAAGTACCCATAGTTTTGTGGATCCATATGTAGCAAGGAAATATAACTGCCAGTGGGAAATAGACAATTGACAGTTAAGGTGGCTAATGGGGATAGCCTTTTTTGCCAAGGTTTCTGTCGAGCGGTATCTATCCAACTACAAAACCTAAAAGCAAGAGCTAGTCTTTACTTATTAACATTGGGAGGTTGTGATGTAGTCTTGGGAGTTGATTGGTTAAGAAATTTAGGTCCCATCTTGTGGAATTTTGAAGATCTTACTATGCAGTTTACTCTTAATAATGTACTGGTACACCTGCAGGGAATACAACCACTGACTGAATTTTTGGAGGAAAGAGATCTTGCTCCTAAGCTGAATAAAGGGTCAGTTAAGGGAATATGGATGCAGATGATAGGAGGGGAATGTGAAAAGGCCATTGGGCCTTTGGATCCAAGTGTACAGCAGCTGCTGAACAAATTTGAGGTGGTATTTGATGAGCCTAAGAGACTACCCCCCACCCAGAAGCCACAATCACAGAATACAGTTGACAGAAGGATCAAAACCAACCTGTGTACGCCCATACAGGTACCCTTACTATCAAAAAGCTGAAATTGAAAAGTTGGTAGATGAAATGATGCAAATTGGAGTTATTAGAGGAAGTCAAAGTCCCCATTCCTCTCCTGTCTTTCTAGTCAGAAAAGCGGATGGTAACTGGGGGATGTGTGTGGACTACTGTGCCCTCAACAAGGACACAGTTAAAGATAAGTACCTTATTCCCAACATAGATGAATTATTAGATGAATTGCATGGAGCTGAAATATTTTCTAAACTCGATTTACGTTCTGGTTATCACCAAATTAGAATGTACCCTGAGGATATTCCCAAAACAGCCTTCAAGACCCATGTAGGCCATCATGAGTTTTTGGTGATGCCCTTTGGACTCACCAATGCCCCATCGACCTTTCAGGGATTGATGAATGAAATGTTTAGACCTTACTTAAGGAAATTTGTTCTAGTGTTTTTTGATGATATCTTGGTGTACAGCAAATCCCTAAGTGAGCACTTACAACATTTACAAGCAGTTTTGGAAGTTCTCAAAACACAACAGTTTTTTGCAAAATGGTTGAAGTGTGTGTTTGGTTGCAAGAAGGTGGACTATTTGGGACACATTATATCTCGGGAAGGAGTACAAGCTGATCCCCAGAAGATTGCAGCAATGCAGAGTTGGCCATTTTCCAAAAATCTCAAGGCTTTAAGAGGTTTTTGGGGACTCACGGGGTATTATAGGAAATTTGTACAGGGGTATGGTTCTATTGCAGCACCATTATCAGCATTATTGAAGAAAAACTCTTTCAGTTGGTCAAAAAAAGCTGAGGCAGCATTTGAGAAACTTAAACAGGCCATGGTAAGTCCCCCAGTTCTAAGGTTACCTAACTTCAATAAAATCTTTGTTGTGGAATGTGATGTGTCAGGTGAAGGCTTGGGAGCTGTATTGATGCAGGAAGGGCAACCAATTGCCTACCTAAGCTAGGGGTTAAAAGGTAAAAGTTTGACCTTGTCTACTTATGAAAAGGAATTATTGGCTTTGGTGATGGCCATTAGAAAGTGGCGGCATTATTTGGAAGGGCAACATTTTATTGTTCGCACTGACCAATAGGCTTTAAAGTATCTGCTAGAACAGAAGGTGGGAACTCCTGCCTAGCAGAAATGGGTATCAAAACTACTAGGGTATGATTTTATCGTAGAGTACAAAAGTGGCAAAACAAACATAGTAACTGATGTCCTATCCTGCATACCCTACTCCACCCAACCAGAATAGCCAACCCAAATAGCCAACCAAACAAAACTCAACCTCCCAAGCCAACCAACTTCCAAACCAAACCAAAACTCAAATATCCAACTACAAGCAAGAAGCCTGCTACAGACCAAGTGGATTGAGGAGTTACAGAAATCTTACCACCAAGATTCCCAGTTGCAAGAGCTCATTCGCAACTACCATCAGGGAATTTTGGACCTTACCCATTACCAAATCCGCAATGGCTTGCTCCTTTACAAGGGCAGACTGTATCTTGGGAGTTTGGTGCCTTTTCCGCAGCAGATCCTGCAGCAATCCATTAGAAGGCCACACAGGGGTGTATAAAACATATTCAAGAATCAAAAAAGAATTTTTCTGGCTTTGAATGCGCAAAGATGTCAGGGCTTTTGTACGAGAATGTGATATATGCCAAAGAAACAAAGTGGAAACCATTCACCCCGCAGGCCTGCTTCATCCATTACCAATCCCTACAAAGAATTGGGAAGACATCAGTATGGACTTTATCAAGGGACTGCCCCCCTCAGGAGGCAAAACTGTTATTATGATTGTGGTAGACAGATTGAGTAAATACTCACTTTTTGTCCCTCTCACATCCATACATAGCTATTTTGGTAGCAAGAATATTCCTTGATAACATTTTTAAATTACATGGTTTGCCTCAATCTATTGTAAGTGACAGGGATCCGATGTTCACCAGCAGTTTTGGAAGGAGCTCTTTCGAATCAGTGGAACCAAGTTGCTCCTCAGCTCGGCATACCACCCACAGACCGATGGGCAGACAGAGATAATGAACAAAGGGCTAAAATGCTACCTGAGGTGTTTCTCTAGCGACAGACCTCGAGATTGGGCAAGGTGGTTGCCTCTTGCAGAATACGAGTACAATACCTCGGAGCATACTTCTACGAAGATCTCCCTATACGAGGTTGTTTATGGGCAACCCCTTCCTCGGATGCTCCCATATGAACCAGGAAGCACAAAAGTACAAGTCATGGATGAAAAGCTTAGAAGCAGGGAACTCATCCATAAAGTAGTACACGAAAATTTACAAGACATGCAAGCAAAGATGAAACTTTTTGCAGATAGAAGCCGTACAGACAGATCGTTTGAAATAGGAAATAAGGTTTACCTGAAACTTCATCCCTATCGCCAGATGTCAGTGGCCATGAGAAGAAACCTCAAGCTCAGCCCTCGGTACTATGGGCCGTATGAAGTAGTACAGAAAGTGGGGAAAGTTGCTTACAGGTTAGATCTACCCAACCATTCACAAATCTACTCGATTTTTCATGTTTCTTGCCTAAAAAAGAAGCTAGGAGTACACACTCAACCCCTCCCAGATCTTCCTCAACTTACCACCAGGGAACTTAGTTCCAGAGCCCAAGAAGATTTTGGAGAGAAGAATGGTAAAAAAAGGACGCAGAGCAGAAACCGAGTGGTTGATTTAGTGGAAGGGGATGGCTATGGAGGATGCGGCATGGGAGGATGTCGAAGAACTACGACGGCGCTACCCAAACGTTGAGGCAAGGTCTTCTGAAGATGGGGATAATTGTTATGAGCCTCGTGTATGAAACCCTAGTAATGCGGATGCATGTCTGTGGGCTTACGTGGGCTCTGGTCAACAATGGGTTTATTGGTCACTTTACAAGTATTAAGAGTCAGTTACTTAGTTGATAGTTTGTGGGTTGTTATTTCCTTAGTGGGCTTATCTTATGCTGCAGTTATAGTCGTGGGTCTAGTAACTTAGTGTTTGGTCAAGTGGATATTGCAGTTACGTCTTTATTTGATTGAGTCCAGTTCATTTGCTTATAAGTATGTAATCAGTTCATTTATAAAGTTTACAAAATATTTTCCCAAATTGATAAGAGTACTGGAAGAGAGGTCCCTCGAAGAACCTTTATAGTTTATTTCTCAAACACACACAAACATACACCATAACAATCGCTACAAATAAAAATTTCATGTACTATATGCTACGGCTTGATTAATATGGGTGGCCATCGTGTTATGATCCTTCCTAATTACCCCCGATTTGGAAACCATTCTGTTACCTTACTGCTCAAAGTGAACCTTGAGCCTAAATAACACATGAAAAAACTCACACCACAGTAGCATAACTCCATTTATACTCTAACACCATTTTTAATAACTACTACTATATATCTTTGATATAAACATTCTGATATGAGGAAATCTACTCAATTAATTGGATCCACAATAAAAATAATGTAAGTAAACCAAACATTAATTCATCAATTGTTAAAAAACCTTGATCAGTTTTGTCTAGCATAATCTGATCAAGGATTTTTAGTAGGGAATTCCAAATTTAAAATATACAAATTTAACACCCAATCTATTACTATAAACATTCAACTATATATATACACCCTTTTTGTATGGATGAAACACACTTCTATACATTTTTACTCTTCAATAGAAAGAGGTTATACTCATTCAAATGACACATCAACAGCCATCACAAACATAAGCTTTTCAAGCCATACTAACCACGAAAAACCAAGTATGAAACCACAAATCATTATATTTTTCATCAACAACTTAGCCTACACAAACTATAAGATGACCTAATACCTTGCCATTTTTTTAGACCCTATCCCCATTCCATCATATTTTATATAAGTATTAATTCCCATACATCTAATAGGATAATGTTTTAAGTAGTTACATCAATTTTACAAATTAAAGAGTTGTAATCAATGGCATGCAATATGTTTTACAACAGTTATGATATGAAATAACTGGATGTACCCCTTGCACTAAAAACTCAATCTGATTATGAAATCTGAAAACTATATTAGTAAGCTAAAACCACCCCAACCTTGTTGGAGCTGCCATCTCTTATCAAAGGAGTTTTTTCACCAATAGCCTACTTCAGAGTTTTATGCAACACACCAATTAACTATAGAAGGCATGTTATGAGCATTTGTATGCCAATATTATATGATGTTAACAAACAGAATCCATAAATAATGAGAACCATCTACTTTCATTACCTTTAGGGCTGAAACCATAACTGTACCCAATTTCCTACAACTATTCTGTTATAGTTAATCATGCCCCAAGGCAGAGCACTCCAAGCACCCAACAAAATTCTGTACTAACATAAGATGCAACCACCCATTACGTGTACACTACTTACAAGCACATACTATAGCTTCTACCTACTTCATGAAGCTATTTCTACATCATGTTTCATCCCAACCAACCAAATTATCCATGCCCAAAAAGATCATGCCTCAATATTACTTAAAAAAACCAACCACAAAAGCATTTTTTAGGGCTATCCTTTTTAGGCTCCCTGAGTCTCTCTATGAGACTCCCCTTGTGAATGCATGCCTGACATTAAGCTACACAATGTCTTGTCATACTGACACTGCCTCTCCAGAAGTAATCTAACATCTCCCCTCAATTCCTCAAACTGAGTCTTGTAATACTCAGCCTCTTTTTTGTGTCTTTCCACTTCTTTAGCATAACGTTTGTCCTGCTCACGCTCATGTCTGCTCGTAGATTCCGGCATTCCAATGTCTCCTAGACCCCTAGCATATCTTGGTCTATGTCCTAGGACCTCCCTAAATACAGATGTTGTTGCCTCTTAAGTACGTTCCTCAGGGGTAATATCATCCATCTTGCCAACCATTTGCGTCTGCACATAGTGTAAATTAAACAATAACTTGTTCTTTAGTTTGCACAAGAGTGTATTAATGCCACTTAATATATTGGCCGATAGGCCATAAACGTTAAAACCCATAGGATATCACGAATTTATCATTCTTTCTAGACCAACGGACTTCCTTGTAGAACTCCACCAAGTTTGGTGTAGTCGAACGCTATTCACCAATTAATAACTATTAAAACTATACACATGTAGAGTGTTATTCCTAAATATAACTCAGCAGAATTTTGTAGGTGGGCAACAAACATAATTCGCAACATTGAATACATAAAGAAGATTTGTTATAATTTGCAACATTTTAAATGGAGGCTGCTCATATTCACTAACTTAGAGATGTTTTAATTATCACATTAAATAACTATTTCCATTCCATTTTCGTTATCATTGTCATCTCTACTTATGTTGCCACCCAATATTGGATTCACAACTTCTGTCTCAAGCACTATGTTGGAGGCTACGTCTACTCGTCAGAGCTAGCATTGTTTTGATTATCGTTCGGGGTCCATGATGAAAGTATTGGTGGACGTGGTCATCCTCTCATTGAGTAAGGCCCAGATCGTCTGTAACCCCACCCCATCTGAATCCTCTTCCTCGTCCACTTTGTGCCATATATGCTATACGAAAACCTGGAAATCAAGAGACACTTTTAGATTTCATGTTTAGTGGGCATTTCAACTACCTCTTCACAATGGACTGAAATTGTTAACATCCAGTCATAAAAGGTATAACATCTGATTTGAACATAGAAATCCCTGCTCTATATAAAAAATACTATACCTTTTGCCCCCATTGATGACCCTTTTAAATAGTACTAACTAAAGCAACTCCCATTAGTAATTTCAATCGAGAAAACATTCATGAATGGTTAATTTCTATTTTTCTGATTCCACTTTTCCAGATCAGCCAATTGATGTGCAACTAAATTAATGTTGTACAAATACAACTCTACTGTTCACTCACATATTGGGCACAGAAACAGAACCTAAGTGTATGAACAATTGTTGGGATTAATTCCCACCAAACAGACACTTACAAGAAGAGTATGAAATGTTTGGGTATCAGTAGCAGTGTTTTGAATCTCGTACCGTACCGGCCGGTATTTTCCGTACCAGCCACCGGTTCGGTACAGGTACACCACTTGTTTCGTACCAGTCGAAATACCGACCGTACCGATTGGTACAGGTCGTACCGGCTGATATTTTGGCCTGTACTGGCCTGTGTACCAGTCAGTACCGGCCGATATTTCAGCCCTTATTTTTTATTTTTTTTCATTTTTTCAAACTACAAGCTTATTTTTTGACTCCCAATTCAGACTAGGCTATTTATAATTTAAATATCTATGTATTTATATATAATTTATTCATATATCGACTATCCCGAAACGGTATCGGTACCGAAATATTTCATTCCAGTGCCTTCTCCGATACGGCATCCGGTACGGTATTCAAAACATTGATCAGTAGCTCTTCCATGTCATTATCTAAAATGGAAGAGACCTATATTCCCAAATGGATACATTGGTTAGTACAATTTTCACAGGTTTATTTATTTTTGGCATGTACTCATCTCAACTCAAGCATGTTGGAAGGCTAAAACTTGTTTCCAGCACATAACCAAGCAATATTTCCAGTGTATAAGCCTCCTCTACATTACCTAGTATTAAACAAACTTATCCTTTTGTAGTACAATTATACACATGTACACTGACGTAAACAATTAGAAACAAAACCTGAGTGTATGCATAAAGTATTACACTTCCCACAAACAGGAACAACAAGATGAGCGTGAAATTCTTGGGACATTCTTAGCTCTTACATCTCATTATTGAAATGGCATGTTTCTCGAAACTTTTAGGGTGTGAGGCAATTTTTTTGAGCTCTGTATTTCTCGAAACTTCCTTTTGCTTATCTTTTTCATTTTCTTCACTAGGGCTCACCCATGGCGGCGTCCTCACCCCCACTGGTGGATTCTATGCTACCGGGGGAATATGATCAGGGTGTTAAGGGTCAAAAGACCTTTGTGCAAGTGGTACGATGGCAGGAGTTAGTTTCTTTCAAACTTCCTACACGTTATCCAATGCACATGAATGGTGAACCAGGATTTGTTTTCACGGATTCTGAAATGTCCAAAGTAGTAGATGATTTTCAGTATGCTCTGGTTTTAAAGTTTTCACGCTATAGGCCATCCATTGATAAGATATGAATGAACGTGATAAAGTCTTGGGGTCTGATGGAGGTGCCGATCATAAGTTTTATGGATGATTTTCACGTGCTCATCCAGATGCAGTCTGAGGGTGATTTTGTACATGCCTGGGTGCGGGAGGGTCGTGTGATGGATGGGTGTGTTTTCCGATTATTCAGATGGACCAAAGAGTTTGATCTACATGTAGAACCTTCATTGGCACCCCAATGGATTTTGTTACCTGCGTTGCTTCTACACATGTATAAAGCAGATTTCTTACAAATAATAGCCACAAGATTTGGCCTGTACTTGGGTACAGACAATGCAATAGTTAATAAAACGAGGGCCACAGGTGCAAGAATGTGTGTGGATGTGGATTTAAAGGAGGAACCTGTTTAGGGATTCCCGATTGTTGTTTCGGCAAACAGAACCATATGGCAGACGGCACGTTATGAAAAGGTTGGATTTTACTACACCAACTGTTGCTGTCAAGGGCATACGAAAGTAGTATGTAGATTGGGGGAGAATTGGAGTTTAGGGGGGGGGAATAGGTGGCCATGTCCAGAAAAAGATTCAGCAAGGGTGGAAAGGAAAATCGAGTGTGGAAGGAAAATCTAAGGAAAACGGTAAAAAACAAGAGGATGGGAAAACTAGTGAGGTAGAAAAAACAACAGAGGAGGGGAAAACCAGTGAGGAAGATATGAAGAGGGATAAGGAGGGGGAGAAAGATAAAGGTATGGAAGATTTGGTTTTAACCACTTCTGGGCATGATACGGAAGGTCCTTCCATAACGGGATAGTGAGAGGCTGGTGCAGAGGCAGCCAGAACAAAATTTCATGGATTTGGTTGAGGGGCAAACATTAATGTTGAAGGAAGCCGTTGTTGGTGTGGCTTTGGAAGGCAATGGGCCATTAATGCAAGAGACAATTTTTAGACCTGGATCGGTAGCTGCATGATATTGGGAGTCCGATGATGGAGTTGTTGCCAGTGGTGGAAGAACCTTTTTTCGAAGGGGGCCAAATTGTGCTGATTTCAGAACTACTAGAGCTGGAATGCGGAACTAATGTTGTGCCATATAATGTTGTGATCGTGGAGGAAAACAGACAAGTTTCTTTTTCAGATGATGAAGAGGAAGTTGCTCCGAGACCTCTGGCTCGAAACAAACACTTCAGTTCGGATCCTGAGAGTAACCAACCAAGTCACATTTCTGAAACTAAGAGACACTCAGTGAGATAGTCACAACGGGTTTTATCCCATCCCTTTAAACTCAATTTATGATTGATAATTTTTTAGTGTGGAATTTACGCGGGATAGGTAGTTCCAGAAGGAGATTAAAAAGGTTAGTTAAGAAGTATGGAGTTGATATTGTTGGGATTTTGGAGCCTTTTGCTGTGATTGATAAAATGCATCTTTTGGCTTATTCGTTGGGGTTACCAAATTTTTGTAGCAATGCAGAAGAAGATTGCAAATTATGGATTTTTTGGAGTGGTAATTGGGAGTGGGAGGTGTTGTCTAAGATGAATCAATCTATTTCTGGGTGGTTTCGGATGGGCGGAGACAAGCTTTTAATTTCTTTTATCTACACCAAGTGTAGTAGTATGGAGCGTAGAGGACTATGGCAGAGTTTAGCAAGTGTGGTTGACAATGGAACACCATGGATTGTGGTAGGAGATTTTAATATTATTTGAGACGATAGTGAGAGGGTTGGTGGTAACCCACGGCCAATCAATTCTATGGATGATTTTAATAATTGCCTTCACCATTGTGGTTTACTGGATCTCCAGGTGGTGGGACGCAGGCTATTGTGGTGCAATGGACACGACGGCCAATCAAGAAGCTGGGCTAGAGTGGATAGAGCCCTCGTCAATATCCATTTCACTAATCGATTTCCTTCAGCCTTCTTCAAATATCTTAATAAGAAGACATTGGATCACTGTCCTATACTCATCTCCTTCAAGGATCATGTGGTAAGCTATGGTCCTCATCCTTTTTGGTTCCAAAATATGTGGATTACTCATGAGGATTTAAAAACATGTGTGGAAGAGGTTTGGAAGAAACCTACTCAGGCAATGGGTCTTTTCCGTTTAGCAGAAAACTGAAGAAAACAAAGATAGCACTCCGAGCTTGGAATAAACAAGTTTTTGGGCATATTGGGTGGAATATTAAAGAGTTAGAAGAGAGATTGGAGGTTTTAGAGAGCCGTCTTCAAGGCGGCTACGATCATGATGTCAAAATGGATTTTTTGGTTACTAAACTTGAATTGGATATCTGGGAACAAAGGGAAGAAAGCAAACTTTCTCAATTGGCAAAAAAGAAGTGGCTTATAGAAGGGGATCAGAATACAAAATTTTTCCATGCAGTGGTTAACCAATGGAGAAAAAATAAGATCATTTCTTCCATGCACCTTGAGAATGGTATAATTTTGGAGTCACCGGAACAGGTTCATAATGGGGCTTTAAATTATTTCTAGCTTTTTCTTTCGAATTAGTCTAATGTTGCACAGGTGGATCTTTCTTCTCTTATTCAGTGTTCGATCTCTAAGGAAAATAATTTGGCACTTAGTAAGGCTCCATTTGAGGCTGAGATTTATGATGTGCTGAAGTCTATCCTGAAAGAGAGTTCACCGGGACCTGATGGTTTTGGCTCGGGTTTCTACCTGAGTTGTTGGGATTTAATTAAAGGTGATGTAGTAGACGCAGCAAAGGAATTTTTTTCAGGTGCTACTTTGCCTAAGTTTTACACGGCTTCTTACTTGGTTTTGATCCCGAAGGTAGATGATCCCAAGAGTTTTGACAAGTTTCGTCCGATAAGTCTTTGCTCGGTGGCGTATAAAATTTTTTCTAAGGTTCTTGTGCATCGTATGACTCATTTTTTAGCTCAGTTGATTTCACCTTAACAAGGAGCTTTTATTCTAGGTCGTAATCTCATGCGTTCTATTGGTTTTGTGGAAGGCAAGTTTCCAGTCACTTACTTGGGAGTGCCTCTAGTTTCTGGTAGGCTTACTTCAAGGGATTTAGAGCCTCTTATTGAAAAGATACGTAGAAAAGTAGCTGGCTGGAAATTAAGCTTGCTGTCTCAAGGTGGTCGTATTACTCTCCTCAAAACATGTTCTGTCATGTATGGCTACACACTTTCTGTCTGTCTTAAATGTGCCGATCAAGGTGGTTAATTAATTAAACTCTTTACTCTCAAGGTTTTTATGGGGAGAATCGAATGGTAAGCCAAGGATGAAATGGTGTGCTTGGGATCGTATTTGTAAACCGTATAAGGAAGGGGGTATTGGTCTAAGGAATTTTCAGGAAGTGCAGAGGTCACTGCACATGAAATTTGCGTGGAGATTGCTGACGGTGGATAACCTCTGGACCTAATTCTTCCAAGAAAAATATTTAAAACATGGTCACATCTTAATGGCTGAGACTAGGCCGACAACTTCTCATTTTTGGAAGTCTATTATGAAGGTTATTCCTGAGGTAGCTGATAATATCACTGTGAGAGTGAGGGAAGGCAACTCTTCGTTCTGGTTTGATCGCTGGCTGGGTAGTGGTTTGCTCCCTGCAAGTTGGGACGTCTTGCATGTTAAATTAAAAGTGAAGGATGCCTGGGTCAATGGAGCTTGGGATGAGGATTTCCTTATTGAACTTATCGAGAGTGATAAAACAGAGGAAGTGATGCACGTACGGAATTGTGGCTGGGAAGAGTGGAGCAGATATTACCATATGGAAACCTGTAGTTTCTATAATGTTTACATCGGCTTCGACATGGGAAGTCACTTATAGAACAGGGACTGAGCAGATTGGCATGGACTGGATTTGGCACCACCTCCTTCCAAAGAAAGTTTTTGTCTGTATGTGGAAGGCTCGCTTTAAGGGGCTATCTTTAGACTCTAGGGTTCAAGCTCTAGGAATTCCTCTGGTTTCTCGGTGTGATTGTTGCATTCAAGGCCATTATGAGGATTTAAACCATGTTTTACGTACAGGTGGTATAGCAGCTGAAGTTTGGAAGATGGCTGCTATGGATCTGGGGATGAATTATATGGATGGAATGTCTTGGTGAGCAACTGTGTTACAATGGTTCAGTTTAGCAAAAAAATCTAGCCATAGAGGAATTTTGCTTGGAATTATTCCGTCTATCATCACTTGGCGTCTTTGGATGCGTAGATGTAAGGCACAGATGGAAAATAAACATGAATTAGCTTTGGAGGTATGGATGGCAGTAAAACTTTGGATTAGGAAGACTTCATCTCTCATGGTGAAACATTGGCCCTTTTCGTATAGAGATGAGAGCATACTTTGGGAACTTCAAATTCCTTGTGTGGACTGTGTTAGGCCTAGACCAAGACTGGTTTATTGGAGTAAACCAGATATCGGCTGGGTAAAGTTGAATGTAGATGGAAGTTGTCATGGCAATCCGGGGAGGTGTGGAGGTGGCATCATTCAAGACCATCATGGTAATTTTAAAGGGGCTTTCTCTTCTTTTTTTGGGCAGGGTACGAATAATGAGGTTGAATTGAGGGTATTAATTCACGGAGTTTCTTTATGTAAAGAGTTGGGTTTCACATATATTGTTATTGAGAGTGATTCTAAGTTGGTGGTTTCTTGGCTAGTTTCTCGTAAGTGCACGGCTTGGTATTTATGGGATTTTTGGGAGGAACTCTTGGTCTCTTTGAGGAATGTATATTTCACAATTCAACATCAATTTAGGAAAGGAAATAATGCGGCAGATTTTCTCACGCGTAGGGGAGACGAAGGTCAGAATAATACGTTTGTTGATTTTGTTTCTTTACCTTATAATTTAAGAGGTATTCTTAGGTTGGATAAGGTTGGTCTTCCTTAGGTTCGGTTGTAGTTTTTTGGTTGGTTTGGTTTGTTTTTTCTTTACTTGGTTACCAGGGATGGTGTTAGTGCCTTATCTTTAAATCCCTAGTGTCTTTTTGTTACCACGATTTTCCTCTACCATAAGTGATGGCTATTAATAAATTGGGATGGGTCACTATTGGACATGTGGCCACCAACTCTTCTTTAAAAAAAAAAAAAATCTCATTATTGAAATGGAAGAATCGTATGGTTGCCAAAACTTTTGGATTAGTACAATTTACACAAGGTAATTGATTTTTGGCAAAGTATGCAGTTTTGACATTTACTCATGTCAACCATGCATGGCAGGAAGACTCACACTTGTTTCCATGGCATTAGCAAGCAGTTATTACTAGTGAAACGCCCCGTCCCCGTAGGTCCGGATAATTATCTCTTGTAACCTAAAACCATCTCCCATAACATATTTATATACTCTAAATTTTTCATAAACTACAAATTCATTTATTCAAACTAATATATATGTTCTTCCACCAGGACTCCAAAGAAATACCACAATGAAATAATTTTAAAACATTTAACTTCAAAATAACTTAACATAACACACTCAAAAATAAAAAAGAACATAGTAGAAAACAAGCCCATGTGGCCCAAAGTAAAGACAACCCACTTTTAAAATCCTCATGTTTGGTTTTACAACTAAGAGGGCAAAATTATAATTTCTTAAAAAACCTCATACTTCAAGATAAGCCTTACGGGAAGGCAACATAATTATTTATATTTTGAAAACTATGAAAACACAAAGTGGGTGATAAGG
Source organism: Pterocarya stenoptera (assembly GCA_003123785.1). Lineage (NCBI taxonomy): Eukaryota > Viridiplantae > Streptophyta > Magnoliopsida > Fagales > Juglandaceae > Pterocarya > Pterocarya stenoptera. Next base: position 30,674 of record QEOT01004228.1, read on the forward strand.
CTGAGGCATAGAGGGAAGGAAGAGTGCGGCGGAGCAAGGGACTAGGCGGAGGTCGATGGTGGTCAGTGTGACAACGGAGCTCAGAGAGAGAGAGAGAGAGAGAGAGAGAGAGAGAGGAGCTGGAGCCTCTGAAAGTGGGTCGTTGAGGTGCACGCAACGACAGAAGTTCTCAAAGGTAAAAAAAACTTTATGTTACGGCTGAGTTTTATGAGATGGAGGTGGTGGCGCACGTGCATGAAGGCTTGACTTTGGTGGTAGTTGTTTATGGTGGCTATGTTGAAGCAGCCCCAGTACTTTGAAGGCAGAAGGAACACGTAGCGGCAATCTTAGTTTTAGGTTGAGGATGACTTACAAGGTATGTGTGTGATACTGTGTAATGAATATATATATGTATATATAGAAAACTGATAAAACCCTAGAGAAAAATGAGGGGAGTAGAAACATGCATGTGCGTGGGAGTGGAGTCGTGCATGGCGTGGAAACTGATCGTTGGTTCTCATAGGCTTGGGTCTTGGGCGCACAAGGTTTGGACTTCCTTTTCCCTGAGTTTTGGGCCTTGATCCAACCTAAAAAATAATCCAACTTGTCCCACAAATTTCTTAGCCCATAGAAAGATTCCACTGACTTCAAAAAAATATATTTAATGATCTTAACTTAATTAGCAAGCCCAATCAAAATTTGATACCTGCCAAAATAAAAATTTGGGCCCGAAATCTTTTCCAAAATACAAATGGACTTTTCATACATATAAATCCAAAGATTTTTAGAATGCGGGCTTAGTGTTGGGCCCGGTTGTTACAACCAGTGTATAAGCCTCCTACACATTAACTAGTCTAGTATTAAACAAACTTATCATTTTGTAGTCCAATTACTGCTTGGGGGTGCTCTTTGATCGAGGTCAAACTGCAAGCTACACATGACGTACGTTGACCTGAAAATGATTCGATAAATAATCGAGTCAGTCGAATTCGTATCAAATTGGCTTGTATTGTATGAAATTTATAAGTTTAACCATATCTTATTGTATATTCACTGTATTTTTGTGTTGTGTAAAAAATTATCAGCTAGCCCATCTAGGCCTCCTGAATACGTAAACACAAGAAAGNACTATGAAAACACAAAGTGGGTGATAAGGCTGAGGCATACCGAGAGGGAAGGAAGCGTACGGCGGAGCAAGGGAATAGGCGGAGGTCGTAGGTGATGAGCGCGACGGCGGAGCTCTGAGAGAGAGAGAGTTGGAGCCTCTGAAAGTGGGTCGCCGAAGTGCACACAACGGCAAAAGTTCTCAAAGGAAAAAAAAACTTTCTGTTATGGCTGAGTTTTATGAGATGGAGGTGGTGGCGCACGTGAAGGCTTGGCTTTGGTGGTAATTGTTTACGGTGGCTGTGTTGAAGTGGCCCCAGTTGTAGTACTTTGAAGGCAGAAGGAACACATAGCAGCAATCTTAGTTTTAGGTTGAGGATGACTTACGAGGTATGTGTGTGATACTATGTAACGAACATATCTATGTATATATATAGAAAACGGATAAAACCCTATTGAAAAATGAGGGGAGTAGAAACATGCATGTGCATGGGAGTGGAGTTGTGCATGGCGTGGAAACTGATTGTTGGTTCTCACGGCTTGGGTCTTGGGCGCACAAGGTTTGGACTTCCTTTTTCCTGAGTTATGGGCCTTGATCCAACCTAAAAAATAATTCAACTTGTCCCATAAATTTCTCAACCCATAGAAAGATTCCACTGACTTAAAAAAAAATATTTAATGATCTTAACTTAATTAGCAAGCCCAATCAAAATTCGATACCCGTCAAAATAAAAATTTGGACCGGTAATCTTTTCCAAAATACAAATGGACTTTTCATACATATAAATCCAAAGATTTTTAGAATGCAGGCCTGGTGGTGGGCCGGTTGTTATAACCAGTGTATAAGCCTCCTACACATTAACTAGCCTGGTATCAAACAAACTTATCATTTTGTAGTCCAATTACTGTTTGGGGTACTCTTTGATCGAGGTCAAACTGCAAGCTACACATGACGTTGATCTGAAAATGATTTAATAAATAATCGAGTCAGTCGAAGTCGTATCAAATTGGCTTGTCTTGTATGAAATTTATAAGTTTAACTGTATCTTATTATATATTCACCGTATTTTATATTTTATTAATTGATGATATTATATTTTATTTTGAACAAGATATGAATCTTCTTATTTTGCTGAGTAAGGTATAATATTTAATTGATGTTTTTATATTTTTATGATAAAGTTATGATATTTCTTATTTTGTTTATTTTAACAACCCATGTCATGTTGAGCTGCATGCTGATCAGATAACTTCAACATTTCACATGAATGATTAACAAAGACTATATATATATAAGTTTCAACAAATTTGACAAAACCAAGAAAGATGGATGGATGCATGCCTCCAAATTTCCAAGCTGCTTACAAAATGAAGACACAAATGTCAAATTATGATGCTAGGAAAATTCTAGCCGGCCCCTGGCTAGGGGGGAAGAATATCATGATGGATGATCACACCAAGAATTGACAAGTTTATAGCGAATTTTACTCAACGAAGAAGACAATAACTTATGTCAAGTTCATGTACATGGGATGATTGTTTGCCGATGGCTGTGGCGTGTAATGTTAGAGGCGACAAGTTTGAATCTAATTTCTATGGGCAGACAACAAAGTCAAGGTTCTTCAACCTATAAAATATTAACATCTCATCTATTCAGTCATAGCAAAATACAAGTAACAATATCTACAGTATTAGCAAACTGAGAAAAAGAAAACAGAAAGGAAAAAATAGTGAAGCTTTTCTTTAGCACTAAAAACAGTAAAAATGCCAAGTACTAGTCCTAAAAATTGTTAATGAAACCATTTGAATGTAGCCACCTAATTAATTAGCGAGGTTCGGCATTGGTTAATGTCACCTCATTTATAGAACAAGATCTTTCTGCAACTGATTTTAAATCATAGGAAGCTATTTTGAAAATGAAGGCAGGTTGTTTGGGAGAAGGAAGAGCGGTTGCATCAGTACTGAGCATAAGCAGAACTTCCAACATATCTGGTCGATCTCTAACATCTTCTTGCACACATAATAGCCCAATTTGAATGCTTCTCAAGACTTCATGGGGAACATATGACTCATTTATCGATGAATCAACTATGTCCAAGGCTCTATCTTCTCTCCATAGTTCCCAGACCTGTGTGGTTCATAGCATTATGAATAAAAGGTTGTATTATAAAGGATTTAGATCCCCTATAAACTCTAGTATCAAGAGTGCTAAGAGAGAGATAAAATCTAAAGTAGACCTTACAACATTTATAGAGTATATAATATTGTCCAAAAAATTCACTCGGACAATAATAAATGTTGTAAGACTTATTTTACATATATATCTCTCCCATGCTTGAAGACTTTGAGTTTGAATAAGAATGCTTAGGGATCTAAATCTAAGGATATACGTGGTGAGTATTGTTATTTCTAGTTACTTACATGCCCTATCAAAGTTAGGGAAGGGTGCTCTAATGATATTGCTGATTTTCTTGAGAAGGGTATTAAATGATCATCGAATAGTATCAGCTGATATTTATATTTTAGTACTGGACGTAGTCATGATCAATTGTGATTTGGGTTAGGGATGGATGTTTTATGCTTTGATTACCAAATACTACTGCAGCTTAAAATTTATTTAAAAAATTCATGTAGGCTTTTTAAGTTATAAGTAATCACTTGCAGATAGTAATACGTATCCTAGTAATTATTGGTTTGTGAAAGTGAGAATATTAATGATCTGGAGTACTGGAAATGAGCTTTTCTTGCTTTTATTTTTCGGCTCTAAAAATGTCTAAAATTGTGATTTGAATTTTTTAATACTGCGGCTTCGGGCTCGTTTGGATATTGAGATGGGGTAATATGGTTTTAGATAAGTTGAATAAGATAGAATATTATTTTTTAATATTATTATTGTTTAAAAATTTGAAAAAATTTAATTATTTATTATATTTTGTATGAAAATTTAAAAAAATTATAAAGATAAGATGAGTTAAAATGAGATGAGTGGAAAGTGTTTATGTCCCGTGTGTTGAGCTGCATGCTCTGGCTGGTGAATATTGATGGCCAGGAGATAACTTCAACATTTCACATGATTAACAAAGAAGACAATAACTTATGTCAAGTTCATGTACATGGGATGATTGTTTGCCGATGGCTGTGGGGTGTACTGTTAGAGGCGACAAGTTTGGGGGACAACAAAGTCAATTAATTGACTCATTCAATGGACAACAAAGTCAAGGTTCTTCAACCTATAAAATATTGTAAATTATCTTATAAAAGTAAAAATATTTTACGAAAATACCCTCATTTTATAACATTACTATGTAATATGCTGTGCAATGTGTTGTGTGTTCATTACTCCAAAATATTAACACCTTATCTATTCAGTCATAGCATAATTGTAACGGCCACGATATTTTTTATTATTTATTTTTAAGTTAAGAATTTTTAATTATTTTATTTTTATGTTTATATTATTAGTACTATTATTATTATTAATTTTAATTCATAATTTATTAAAATCCTTCAGATTTTTAGCTATTGTTTCCGTTTCAAATAGTCCTCAATGATCTCTTCGATTTTCAGATGTTACAATGTAAGAATTAACTCTTTCAATTTATATTCCATATTCTTTCAGCAGAGCAGCAAACACATACCTCCTTTATTCTCTATTTCCGTCCTTTTGCATCAAGCAAAATTTTTCTTGATCTCATCCATCGTCATTCATTATAGTCTGTTCGACCTTCAGATCTGTCCGTGCTCGACATTTTTTCCTCTGGTGGTAAGCCTCACTGACTTGCTCTCTCTCTCTCTCTCTCTCTCTCTCTGTTCTTTTGATTTTCAGTGAGTATTACCGAGACTAAGTTCTTTTCTATAATCAGAGCCCATTTTCAGCTACATCTTCATTGATCTTCACTAGATCTACTGCATCTGTTTCCTCTCACTATGAGTTGCTTTTGCCCTGTCGCATGATATCTTTCTTCTTCACTGAAACTCTTCATTTCCGCTTTCTTCATGTGTTAATCGATTTCCAAATTTCTTTTACTTTTCACTAAAAGCTTTGCATGTTTGTTTTTTTTATTGAATTTACAAAACTGCCCTTTAAACATTTCAAGACAGCGTTCGGTAGAAATCTCTAGAAGCCTTTTAATTTGGTGTATTTACATTTCAGCCCTTGGGCATTACTAGTTAAGTTACGTGTTAATTTATTGGGAGCTTGTAAATGGGCTTTGAGAATGTGGGCTTTACTCATGATAATTTTATTATTGGGTTTAACTGCAATTTTTTTTATGGGCTATGCTAGTTGGGTTATTTTTTTTCAATTGTTAAGAATACAAACTGCTTTGGGGTGAATTGTCTATTTAGGGCTGTTTGGTTTCAAAACTCTCATCAACTCTTCTTAACTCATCTCATCTTCATCATTACAACTTTTTTAAATTTCTACACAAAATATAATAAATTTTTTTCAAATCCCAAAAGAATCTTCTCAAATTTTCACACTAAAATAATCTTACTTTATCAAATCCCAAAAGAATATTCCTAAATTCTCATACTAAAATATAATAAACAATCTTACCTTTTCAAATCTCAAAATAATCTTCTCAAATTCCTACACAAAAAATAATAAACAATCAACTTTTTAAATCTTAAAATAATAATAATATTAAAAAATAATATTTATAAAATATCTTATTTTACTATTCATAAACCATCTCAACTATCCTCCAAATCCAAACTGCCCCTTAAAGAATTTCTATTTAAATAAATAGTAAAAAATCTTATTTTTGAAATATGTAGGAGGTAAATTATGTTATTTAGTATTTTTTTTTAAGAAACTAGATTACTGCAATATTATATGATAATTCAGATTTTAGTTTTTAATTATTTTGAATACAATTAAATCTATTTTTTTAATTGAGTTTCTTTGACTTGTTTAATAAATTTGTAGTAAGTATAAATTATGCTACTAAGTATAATTGGAGGATTAAATATGATATTAATGTTTAAATAATTATATGATACTAGTATACATAAACAAACATTTTAAATTGCTTTCTTTAGAATGTGGTTAATTTAGTGGAATGCGATGATATGTTTTCTAGGAAATTAGTGACGATTAGTGCTTTATATAGGTAACAATCTACAAAGTGAGGTTGTGAAAGCAGCGCTTAGAGGTAAGTAATTTGATCACAAATTAGGATTAACATATAGTTAGACTATTACTATTAAAGCCAGTTCTTTGATAGTCGTTCTTTTTATGTACCATGCATGTTACGATCTATATAAGCATATCAGTCATCATAGCATATGATCATGTTAATTTTCCGCATCATGTTCAGGTTCAACATTTTATAATTATTTATATTAGCATGAATTTCATGCATATCACATTGCATAAGACACGTAAGTTATCTTAATTTCAAGTGTAAGATAAGATAATGTTAGATCAGTTAATCAGATGGCCTTTTAGTTCAGTATTCAGGGTGGATGTGCAAGCCATGGACTCAAGCGTGGTCTACCATAGTATGTCAGAATACTACTCAATGGCTCCCCTTGCTGCAGCAGGATGTGGGGCCGGTGCACAACCTTGCACACAGGGTTAAGTGTGTGGGCTAGTCAGATTAGCCAGTTAATTCAGATAAGTCAAAACAGTCATGCACAGCATAAGTATGATATGACATGAATTTTATCAACATGATATGACATGAATTTTATTCAGCATGATATGACAAGAATTTTATTCAGTATGATATGACAAGAATTTTATTTAGTAAGAAAATTTTATCAAAGCCTTTCAATTATTATGTTTACGTTGTGGTGAGTCCTTACTGAGTCTTCGACTCATTTTAGTTTTATCTCATTTTTTTTAGCACCAGGTGAGGAGAATGAGGACTACGAGCCAGCTGGCCAAGTTTAGAAGGAACGGACTAATGAACGTTAGACAATATTTATGATTTCTTTTAATTCAGTTGGTTTGGAAACTTGGATATGGCTATGTTTTCGAAAATGGTTTAACTTAAGCTTTCTTTTGGAATGAACAATGTTTTTTTATCTAGCCTTAGTTACGTATGTATGTGACATTTCTAACCCTAGGGAAGAGGATGTTACAAGAATACAAGTAACAATATCTGTAGTATTAGCAAATTGAGAAAAAGAAAATAGAAAAGAAAAAATAGTGAAGTTTTCTTTAGCACCAAAAACAGTAAAAATGCCAAGTACTAGTCCTAAAAATTGTTAATGAAACAATTTGAATGCAACCACCTAATTAATTAGCGAGGTTCGATGTTGGTTAATCTCACTTCATTTATAGAACAAGGTCCTTCTGCACCTGATTTTAAATCATTGGAAGCTATTGATCTGAAAATGAAAGCAGGTTGTTTGGGAGAAGGAAGAGTGGTTGCTTCAGTACAGAGCATAAGCAGAACTTCCAACATATTTGGTCGATCTCTAACATCTTCTTGCACACATAACAGCCCAATTTGAATGCTTCTCAAGACTTCATGGGGAACATATGACTCATTTATCGATGAATCAACTATGTCCAAGGCTCTATCTTCTTTCCATAGTTCCCAGACCTGTGTGGTTCATAGCATTATGAATAAAAGGTTGTATTATAAAGGATTTAGATCCCCTATAAACTCTAGGATCAAGAGTACTAAGAGAGAGAGAGATAAAATCCAAAGTAGAACCTACAACATTTGTCAAGTATATAATATTGTCAAAAAAATTCACTCGAACAATAATAAATGTTGTAAGACTAATTTTACGTGTATATCTCTCCCATGCTTGAAAACTTTGAGTTTCAATAAGAAGGGATCTAAATCTGAGGATATAAGTAGTAAATATTGCTATTTTTAGTTACTTACCTGCCCTATCAAAGTTAGGGAAGGTTGCTCCATATAAGAACTACTATTCTTCTTGCCACTTATGATCTCCAATAATATTACACCAAAACTAAAGACATCTGATTCTGTCGAAAATTCTCCAAATACTGCATAGTCTGGTGACATATAACCACTGCACAAGAATTTTGTCAAACTTAATCTTAACGTCATTGCATTTGAACACTATAAAAAGGCAACCTTAAAATTTTCTTAGTACTTAAAAATTAGTGTAGTTTTAACTGTGGGAATATGTTTGCATATGATACTCACTATGTTCCAACAATCCTGTTTGTTCTGTCTTGAACTTGGTCCTCCTTGAATATGCGAGCAACACCGAAATCTGAAATTCTGGGGTTCATCTAATCATCAAGTAGAATATTGCTTGTTTTAAGATCCCTATGGATAATTCTCAACCTCGAGTCGTGATGAAGATACAAAATCCCACGAGTGATCCCAATGATTATTTCAAAGCATTTGCTCCAATTCAGGGATGAACTTCTTGTAGGATCTATAACAATTTTGTTGCCGGAACACTCAAAATGGTGATTTCAATAGTAATTTGTATGTGGTTCTATGTATATAGACAACAAAATAACGTGTGTGTGAAGGGAATAAATTTTTAGAAACAAGACATACCAAAAATATAGAAGTTCAAGCTTTTGTTGGACATGTACTCGTAAATCAGCATCTTTTCTTCCCCTTGAATGCAACAACCTATCATTTTGACAAGATTTCTGTGTTGAAGTTTCGCAATCAACTTAACTTCATTTTTGAATTCTTCTATCCCTTGTCCTGAACTCTTGGATAGCCTTTCTATAGCTATGTGTTGTCCATTAGGTAATTGACCCTGACAATATGATTAGTCAATTTGCTCCTTCAGTTCCATTTAACCCCTTCACACCCTCATTGTTATAGGATATTACAGAACTTGAAATACAAAAAAACTTACAAGATAGCAATCATGAGTTGTCACCGTATATACCTTAAAAATAGGGCCAAAACCACCTTGCCCAAGTTTATTGGCTGGAGAGAAATTATCTGTGGCAGCAACTATGCAGCTTAGATCGAAAATGGGTTGATCAGGGTTTGTATTACTGTCCTCAAGCTCATTTCCCTCCAAAGAGCCTTTGGTACCACTAAAATTTATTGACTGATTGTGCAATTTTCTTTTCACTGTCCTAAAACATATTGGGACAGATTGTTTAATACAAATTGGAATTAATAGAGCATTTAAGGAACTTTCGTCAAGGGAAAAACTAATCTAAATGACTCCTCACATATGAGAACTTTTGTCTCGACTTATTGGAACACACACACACACACGCACACAAATATATATATATATCTCTGTGTGTGTGTGTGAACAAATACCATGCAACTGTCTTTATTTACCTCTCGTTTTCTTCTTCTTCCTTAGCCATATATGGGCTAGTAACATTACTGGCAACAATGGCACAACAATGGACATTACTACTAAAGCCAGCCTCCCCTTATTCCCAAAAAAATCTTTGGACTTCCTTGTATTCTTGGCTAAAAGGAAAAAGAATGAAATATGAAAAGTAATGTTGCTTTTTTCCATCCTGATTTTATCGTCCTTAATTATACTAGTTAATATGACACATCTTAAATGGTTTCGTTGGTCAACCACTTAGATGAAAATTTGCATAAATTATAACAAAATTAAGGATGAAAAACAACATTTCTCTTGAGAAAGAAAGAAGCATACCTAAATCTTCCCCATCCACACGAACATATACACTTGGGCCCTTCTCATCATAATGCACTTGAATATCCATCAACTCTCCATACCAGTGCAAGCAATTAGTTTCTTTCCCATTATTCAAACTTGTAAAAGCTGTACAAGAACAATTCCTCAAGCAAGCTTGCTTGCATGCTTCATAGCTCATCGTACTCAAATACATTTGACCTGCGATAGGTGAAAATGGAGCCTTCACATGCTCCATCTTCACAAACCCTTCTCCATTCCCACACATAGACAAACCCGACTTCTTTCTTACACAACCCAGCTCAGAACCTTCTTCAAGATACCATTGCCTCATACCCTAGGAGACATGAACATTCCAAAATAACATCATCTGGGTTACAAATACTGTACGCGCCACACTGTCCATACTTGTCACACCGATATATGGGTGCAGACCAGAAGTCGTTCCATTGATGTTCACCATCATTCCATACAAGGTGCTGGAGCAATCCGAAGTTGTCTACCACTAATCTTGTGATGATTGCGGAGTCATTGAAGAAGTATTTGTAAGATATCTCATCTCCATTGTTGGTGTAATTGATCTTAAAATCATATTTTATTACAGAGGCCCTCCATGGCCACGGTCCAGTCCGCCAATATGGGATCGAACCCTTGTACAAGAATTACTGTGGCAATTCAATAAGATTTAGCTTAAAAATATAGTCCCCTGTTCCGGGGTCATCTCGGGACTTCCAAGATGTTAAGAATCTGTTAGGCCCAGTTCTCCGATTCAAACCAAGAGACATGTTTGGCAGCAAAGTGTCTGTCGGATAGTCAAAGCTTTGCCATAATACCTTTTTGTTGTTTTCCTGGACTAGTACTAGGTTTCCTGAATCCAGGAGCTGAGCTGCAATGGAGGCTTGCCCTTGAATTGAAACATTTGTCGACCAGAGAGAACGATTAAAGCTATCGTGGAGAACAAGCTTTCCATCCTGGTTGATTGATGGAACTCCCAAGGAATCATTGAAAGGAACATTCCTGTTTGCAACCCACACCAGAGTTTGTTCTGTCACTTTGGTAAACCAAATACCAAGATAACGGTAGTTGGAGTTGGCTGGGCTGAAGAAGCCAATGGAGAATTTATTTTCTTTGGATATCAAAGTTTGGCCATCTTTGATGGATTGGTTTTGTGTTAAGGTTTCAGTGGAAGAATTGCAAAAGGGAAAGAAGAATAGAAAGACTAAAATAAAAATCCTCAACATTTTGTCAAAATTCATGTTCGAGCCAGTGGTCCTTCTATTGGAATGCTTGTGTATTGCGTCTAATGATAATCTCCTATTCACTCCTCTTTGAAAGATCCGAATTCCATCTCAGAAGGGAAGGATGCCTAACCTGAAATGAAAACCTATAATTCCATTATTAAAGTCAACCTTTGCTGCTTTAGTTTAAAGGCTAGTCCTATTTTTAAGTTAGAGTCTCCTTCCATTGAAAAGTCTTTAACTATTGCAACAAAAAATAATTCATCAAGTTGTTGATAGGTATGGCCATTCGTATTCGTGCGGTCCAATTTTAACCAAGGATTTACAAGGAAAAGATGTCTCTTGTTGGAATTTTCAAGATGTGTAATTTTACGTATAGTTGTGCAAGCGTCGCGCAATCTTTTTTAAAAAGTGTGAAATCTATTATTAAAAATTAATTTTTTTATCTCATATTTACTCACTTCTTTCAAGATTTATACATAGATGTAGGTATGTTTTATCCTTTGGAAACATAGCTGTTCTATTTGGTGTTTTTATAATAAAAGCTTCAATAAATTCCGGAACAAATTTCACGTAGGAAATAGAGAAGCACTACAACAAAAAAGAGATTTTGGGACGATTTTATTTTGGGACGAATTGAAAATCGTCCCAAAAAGTGAGATTTAGAGACGAATTTTATATTTCGTCCCGAAAAGATGACGGAAGCTGCATACCGTTCGAACGCGTTCGAACGGTATGTTCAGGGACGAAATTTTCTGTCCCTAATAATTTAACCGTTCGAACGAAAATGAGGCATCATTCGAAGTCTTTAATTTTTGCGTTCGAACGGAAATTTTGGCGCGTTAAGTAACATCGTTATAGCGGAAAATTACTACGCCGTTCGAACGTGCATTTTCACCGTTCGAACGGTCTAGCATATGTTTTTATTTTTAAGAGAATTATATTTATATTAACTCTTAATTATGAGAAATTTATCAATTAAATAATAGGAATAATATAAATCAATAATTAGTTCAGAAAATATAAAATAAGACTAATTCATAATTAAATACTAAATTTGCAAAACATTAAATATTGTCCATTCTAAAAACAAAACAAGAATAAATAAAAGATAGAAAATACTAAGACCCCATGTCTTTGTACACTTCCTCGACTGCAGCTAGGCGTTCCTCTATCTGTGTCAGTCGAGTACTAATGGTGACCTGAGTCGCCGACATAGCATCAAGCTCCGTACGTAAATCAGAGATGCTACCAATAATCTCAGTACGGAACTCAGACATTGCAGAACGGACCTCCATACGCACTGCATCGATCAACACTGATGTCTGTCCGCTGATCGCTGCACGCACGATCTCGGCCATGTCCTCACGAGTAGTGCTGTGTACTGATGCCTCGGCCTGTACTCCATGATCTCCTGGCTGTGCATCTCTCTGAGGATCAACCGGGTCTGGATGTTGTCCACGAAGACGCAGTCTCGAGTGTCCCGTGCTGCGTGAGAGGGTGGTACTGTTGATCGGTCCCATCGGCTGCCGTTTACGCTCGGCAACATCAGGCACAACATCGGCAAATAACAAAAATCGGGTGATCAGGATCCCGAATGGCAGTATATCCGTCGAAATGTACCGGGACTCTGATCGAATCCATCGAATATATACCCCACCAGGTCGATAGGAATGCCACGAGCGACCCCGTATCATAAATTTCGTCCGATCAAGGCCAACCTTTGTCTTGTGCTGCCGAGGGTCAATGTTGTTGGCGATTATCAAATTCAGAATCTTGAAGAACGGAGATAAATCTGCCTATTTGATGCTCTTCGTCCCGTCATATATGGGAGCATCTGGACCAACAACCAAATCCCTCACCTCATGATCAGCAAGGGCATCGACCTCATCTGCATAAGCTGGTGCCTCCTCCTCAACTGTCTCCGCTTCAACTGAAGGATTAGACTCTCTAGGCATCACGTTCGGATATGCATCTGGCAGCCTAGGAATACCAAGATGCTCAGCGAGTCGATCTCGTGAAAATACGACTGTAACTCCTCGAACAGAGATGCTGTATGCCCCTTCATCATCTGGGCTGACACCACCGAGCTCTCTATAGAACTCAGAAACAATGTCAATATAGGAGATAGTCTCCCATGATTCCTCCGCATCTAAGATAGGTCCCCAACCACGATCGCTGAAGATTGATGGCAAGGAATGACCCTCCTAAACAAGACTCTGGAAGTCAGATATCTTCACCTGTCGCTCTACTGAAACAGTCCTCTCCCTGGCTGGACTGATACTAGTCTCTCCAGTATTGCGTCGCTTACGTCCCATCCTAGAAGAAGACATTATAATGAACCTGAAATTTACAATTAATTAAGAGCTTATCAATACAACATTAATAATAAAAATATTTAACAAAATTGGATAAAATTTCCTATTAATTTAATTATAATATAAGATATCTTTAAATGGATACCGTTCGAATGCTTAAAATAGTGTTCGAACGGTATACAACAGTGTTTGGGTTAATCCGTTCGAACGTATGAAACAACGTTCGAACGGGTTACAACTAATTAATCTGTTTGGCTAACAACGTTCGAACGTCCTATGATTCCATGGATTTTTCAACGAAAAAAACATAAATAAACATTCCTCCAACAGATTTAAGCAAATCCCAACAGATTTAAGCAAATCTACGGTGAGTATTGATGAAAATATTGATTTATCCTAATTTAAACAAATAATCCATCAAAAATCTAAATTTAAACGGTAAAATAGTTAGAGAAAGAGAATACCGGTGTTTAGAGTTCGAGGCTATAACTGGGTACTGTTCACGGCGGCAACGGCGGAGTTAAACGGCGGAGATGGAGGTTTTGTGAGCGGTTTGGGATTTTGGGAGCATTCGGTATCCGTGAAAATGGCATCGGGGACAAGTTATATATACAATACCGTTCGAACGGATAGTTAACACGTTCGAACGGTATTATAATAAAGTTAATATATTTTATTAAGTTTGGGATTGATATATATATTTTTATATATAGAATATTGTAATATATGTTATTATATATATTATAATATATATTATTATATATATTTGTTATTAATGACATATTATAATATATAGTTATTATATTTAAATACTATATATATAATATACTATGAGTTATATGATATAGTATCAATACTATATTTTGTACTAGTATATATGTTATAACATTATATAAATATTATGGTGAACATATATATTAATTTGTATATATATATGATACTATAATTAATAAATACTATAATTAGTTTATATTAA
>QEOT01004228.1:47766-110874 GCA_003123785.1 Pterocarya stenoptera
CTTATGGAAACTTGTCTGGTTGGAGTACTAAGGGGAAAATGGCATGTCCAACTTGTAACAAACATACCAAATCTGAATGGCTTACGTATGGGAGGAAATTATGTTTCATGGGGCATCGTCGATTTTTACCTGGTGACCATAGATGGCGTGGAAATTCTAGAATGTTTGATGGAACTGTTGAATGGGGCCAACCTCCACCATATTTGGCTGGCGAAGATGTACTTGCACAATTTATAGATGTTGGTTGTAATGAATTTGGTAAAAAACAACAAAAGAGAAAACGAGCCACGAATGAGTTGAATTGGACCAAGAAGAGTATATTTTTTGAACTCCCGTACTGGTCGAAGTTAAAATTGCTGCATAGTCTTGATGTTATGCATATTGAGAAAAATATATGCGAATCCATATTGGGAACATTGATGTCAATTGAAAGAAAAACAAAAGATAGATTAAACTCAAGGAAGGATTTGAAGCAGTTGGGAATAAGACCGGAAATGCAATTGCAAGAAAATGATTCGTCTGTCTACATGCCGATTGGGTGGTATACATTGTCAAGGAACGAAAGGGCTACATTTTGTGAATGGCTAATGAAGATTAAATTACCGGATGGTTATGCGTCGAATCTAGCAAGGTGTGTGAGAACAAATGATTGGAAAATAACAGGATTAAAAAGGCATGACTGTCATGTATTCTTACAGCGTATCTTGCCTATTGGTATCCGTGGGTACTTGACGAGAGACGTGTGCGTGGCTTTGACTGAGTTAGGTGCATGTTTTAAAGACTTATGTACTAGGACGTTGAATGTGGAAGCTTTGGATCGAATGGAACGAGAAATTGCCATAATATTGTGTAAGCTAGAAAGTATTTACCCACCCTCATTCTTCGATGTCATGGTTCATCTAGCCGTTCATTTGCCGCGTGAGGCTCGACTTGGAGGACCAGTTCAATATAGATGGATGTATCCCATTGAACGGTTTCTTGGAAAATTGAAACGTACAGTGGGTAACAAGGCTCGCCCAGAAGGATCAATTGCAGAAGCATATATTGACAATGAGTGGCATGCATTCTGTTCCAAATATTTCCATGGAGTTGACACTAGGTTTGATCGACCGGAAAGAAACTTTGACGTTGACCAAGCAAGACAGCGAAGTGTATTTTCTGTGTTTTCCCAGCAAGTACGTCCAATTGGTGCTGTGCGTGGTTATGACTTGTGTGGAAGAGAGTTAGAGAAAGCTCAGTGGTATGTGCTCAACAATTGTCCTGAAATAGAGAACTACTTGAAGTAAGTTATAACTTTTTCTTAAAGTAAATTCGCTCATTTACTTTAAAAAGATTATAAGAATATAAAAGATTTTGTGATAATCATCAATTTCAGTGATCATATTAACGTGCTAAAGGAACTGAGAGTAAATGATATAAACCAGAAACATGAAGAGGAGTTCCCGAAGTGGTTTGAAGAACGGGTAATGACATTACATATGCTTTACTCAATAACCAATAAAAAAATACTTGATGTAAATTTCGATATAATATATGCTTTATTCAATATGTAGGTTGTACAAATGCATGCAAATAATCCAAACGATATATCAGATGAACTATATGCATTGGCACGTGGCCCATCGAGACGCGCTGCTCGATATTCTGCATGTATTTCTCGGGGAAGTAGGTATCACACAATGGATCGAGATTGTTATAGGAAAACCCAGAATAGTGGTGTCCTAGTCGAAGGGAGTCATGATGGAGAAAACATTGATTTCTATGGGGTTATTGTCGATATAATTGGAATGAAATATTTGGGGGAGCTTGCAGTATATCTGTTTAAGTGTGATTGGTGGGATTTAAGCAATCCTCGAACTGGCGTCCGTGATGATAAATATTTTTTTAGTGTTAATACATCGAAAAAATGGTGTGAAGATGATCCTTTTATTTTGGCTTTTCAAGCATCTCAAGTATTCTACTTAGATGATTCAGAGTTAGGACATCAAAGGCGAGTAGTACAAAAATATTCTCCAAGAAATATATATGATGTTATCCCTCAGGCGGAAGGACAAGATGAATAAGAAGATAATCCCTCTACTCAAGAAGCATAACAAGAGAGTCAACCTGCCTTAAATTTGTTTGTGGATTTGAGCCAGTACGAGATGATTCCATTAAGTAGAGAAGATATTGAAGCTGAAATTGTTGATACGATAACTGATGAAAATGTTGAATCATCTGAAGTATCTATAGATGATGAGAGCGAATTGTCAAATGAAATTGATACAGATTACGATTGACCAATTTTGTGTTAACATTACACTTGATGACAAATATTTTACTTATTGAATGTATCAGTGGTTTGAAATTATGCCACCAAAGAGGAAGGAAGTTCGCAACCCATCTCCACCTGTTCCTAGCTCTCCTTCAGACTCGCCATTAGAGATTGACTCTACAGAACAAGGTAAAAATTTAATACTCATAAAAGTTATTAATTAAGGTAGTATGATAGACATATAATAGAGATTGATCACAATGTTATATTTTATAGAGTCCACAGTACAATCTCGTCAAGGTCGAGGCACCACTAGAGGCGTGACGTTGGAAAAATATCGCAAGATGGGTAAGATCAAGGTTAACATTCCTGACGAACATACCGGAGGCGAAGGACAACCAGCAGCTTGGCTTGCATCGCATGTGGGTGCTCTTACACGAACTTATGCACCTTTGGCAACGACTTCATGGAAGAAAGTTCCCCAAGATGTTAAAGAGCTTATCAAGAAGCGTTGTTTGGTAATGTTTAACATTGATTTAGTAGAATAAATTTCTATATTTTACTTAAATTTAGAATATTATAAATGATAATATGTTTGTGACTATGTTTTTCAAGGATGATTTTGAATTAAATTTTGGTCGGAGAGAGGAGCGTAAGACTGTGGAAGAGCTTATGAGTAATTCATTCCGTAAATATAAGGCGAGGTGTCATGAGCATTATAATAAGTTTGAGAGCAAGGAAGATGCACGCCAACATCCCTTTCAAGATGTCCGACCTTCTGAGTGGGAAAAACTTTGTGACATGTTTGAGGATCCATCATATCAGGTATAATTAAATTAATTATTTAACTTGTCTTATTTGTTATTTTGTTTCATAATTTTTTCAATTTCTTTGCAGGAGCGAAGTTCTATAAACAAAACAAATAGGTCAAAATTGAAGATTAATCATCATGCAGGCTCAAGATCTTTCCATCGCCTTTCTAAGAAATTGGTATTGTTATTTTTTTTATTGGATATAGTTAATTGTTTGGATGAATCATAATGACTTTATATCTTAACACATATTTATTATAGCAAGATTCAGATACCAATTATGATCTGACAAAATTATATGCTGCATCGCACACTGATCGTAATGGAGAGTGGACTCATCCTGATGCCCGTGAAAATTATGTAAGTATTATAACATTAATTAAATATATTAAAATATTTATGACGATATTAATTCTTTATTTTATATATGTCTAGGATAAAATGGTTGCCCTTCGTACTGAATCTGCATCAGATCAAAATTCCTCGACAAGTGATATTGATATTTTTAAACAAGTCTTGGGTCAACGTTCAGGATATTTAAAGGGTATGGGTCGCTGTGTAAAGCCTTCACCTTCTTCCTCTTCTTCCGGGTTTGCCTCTACGGCTTCTATAGCGCTAGAGAATGCGAATTCCAGAATAGAAGAATTGACTGCAAGGCAGCATGAGTTAGAGGCTCAATTGGCGAAACAAGCAGACATGGAGATGCGTTTCAAACAACATGAAGAACAACAAGAAGAGTTCAGGAGACAGATGCAACTCCAAATGCAGCAGCTTATGCAACAGTACAGGCCTCCAAGCAACTAATGGTTTTTTATGTACACATTTTGGGATTGTCTATTTATGTACGAACAATGCTAGTTTCATGGTTGTTTATTTAGTTTGCACTTATTATAAAACTTTTGTGACTATTAAACAGTTTGTAATGTATTTTTTCAAATATTATGAATGTCTATTTGGTTTTTTTATTATTGAGTTTAAATAAAATAGTTATCGTTCGAACTCCCACTTTAACGTTCGAACTTAATTTCTTTTTGTCCCGTTCGAACGAAAATTTCACCACGTTCGAACGGAAATCTATATTTATGCCGTTCGATATATCCGTTTGACGTTCGAACGGAAATCTATTTTTACCGTTCGAACGGGTATAACTAATGTCTTCGTTGTTCGAACGTAGATTTAAATCGTTCAAACGTCAATTAGTACAGTTTGAATGATATTCTGGGATGAATTTCAACCGTGACAAATAATCTTTCCCGTTTGAACGTGTTCGAACGGTTTCTGTCAAATTCATCCCAAAAGATTTTTTTGGGACGAAATGATGATTTTTGTCCCAATATATCTTCTGGGACAGTGTTGTTGGGACGAGCTCGAGACGAATTTTTTTTGTCCTAAAAAATATTTTGGGACGAAATGACTATAATTTGGGATGAAAAATTTCGTCCCAAAAAGTCATTTCTGTTGTAGTGAAGGAAGTATGCGCATTTAGAGCAACCATAATGGTCTTATCATTTTGTGATTTATACGTAGATAAGTGCTACAAACATAAATTTTTTACAAAAGTAAATTTACAAGTGACATGACTTTATGTGATCTGTTATATCTATTTTACAATAAAATTAATTTTACAATATAACGCACTATATCAAATTACATTAATTTATGAATTTGATTGTATGAAACTCATTTGTGGTTAAAGCATTTCTATTTGAATAAACTCTATACATCTACTTAAAAAAATTTGTTGTTTCTTTTTTCTTTTCCTTTATTTCTTTGTATTTCTCACAATCACATTATTTCCCTAGAAGGTAATAATGACAAAAGGTACTCTTGAATAAATAAATAACTTTTTATAAAACATGATAAAAGCTACAACATTATGAGAATATTTATATTTTAATTTTAATATAGATAAAAATAATCATGATAAAAATTTTATAAAACATAGGGTAAAAAAATCTCAATCTTGTTTACTAATTAAGGTAAAAGGTACTCTTGGTAAAACTTTATAACACGTACCAAGATTGAAGCAAAATTTCAATTCTGGTTTTTTCCAAGTCTTTATGTGAGAGAGAGAGAGAGAGAGTATTTTCATAACAAGATTGCAGGAAGCTTAATCAAAATTCTGCTCAGCTTTCGCGACTATGCAAAGCATCCAATGGCCACTCTCTTACTCAATTCCTTGCAAATTCTACCCAATATACTTATTATCTAAAAGGGAGTGCAAGACCCTCATCTTGAACTGCTAGGTTTATATAAAAATTTTACAAAAATAAGTTTACAAATTGACGTGGTTTAAAGCGATACATTAAATCTACTTTACAACAAAAGAAATTTTATAATCCAATATATTATATCAAGTCACATCAATTTATAAAAAATTATTTTATAAAATTCATTATTTTATAAAATCAATACATTCTTTAGAGATCTAAAAAAAATACACACCAACTGTACTGCTTCTAGCTCAGAAGCTTAAAATAATTATATTCAAACAAGTAAACAACTTTTCAATTCTACCTATTCACCTTCACAAACTCCAGTATAATATTTATTTAAAAAACATATTCCAAATTTTTCTCTCTCGTCTCCTAAAACTATCTCAAAAAAATTCTCAAGATTGTCCAATATTTTCAAACTTTTTTGTTATAGCCAAACTAAAGTAAAGTTTGCCGGAACCTATAAATAAAGGTTTATAGTATAAATAAACCTTTTGTATTTATTTATGGTTGTTGAAGGTGATTTCCAGGCTTCCAGCTTTTACGGGACGGAGGTTAGTTTATATAATGTTTATTTTTTGTCAAGTCAAAGCCAACCTTTTGTTCTGTGCTGAGTGTTCCACTTCCAAGTGGAGCTTACTCGGTCATGTTGGCTTGCACTATTCTTAACAATCTAGAACAGACGAATTGTCCCATACGAAGAAGAACTCAATTTGAATGCTGAACTCAGCTATCAAAATATTTTAAATTGAAAAATGTTGTGGATTCTATATGTAAAAAAATTTTGAGTTGGGATGAGTTTAGTAATTTGAGAGTTAAGTGTTTAAATGTTAGACTCGACTTAAAATTAAATTGAACTTAACTGAATTCAGTTCAACACCTGAACGCAACCTTAAAGTATTCACATTGGAAGGAAAACAAAACTCAATTTGTCATGCCAAGTGAAAGGGAATAAGTTACTTTAATAACTAGACAGATATAACAGTGTTAGATACTGTCATAAGTTGTGCAAGCGCCGCACACTTTTTTTTTTTTTTTTGAAAAAGAGTAAAGTTCACTGTTAAAAAAATTAATTTTTTCATTTTCACATATATCTTCTGTATCACCTAACCACTCCACCTACTCACTGATCGAGAATGGACATCTAAAGTCTCAACTCAACCACCAGTGGAGAAGTCAGTCTTTGAAATAATTGGTTGTTTTTATGCACAGTTCAATTTTGGCAATTTGGACGTGGAATGGAAGCCTCCATGTCTGACTATTCACCGGAGGAAAAGATGGAATCGACCGTGAAAATGACTCAAACGACTTGTTGGCTTTACAGAATGTTAAAAGGTTTTAGACCTGTAAAGACCTGACACAATATTTGGTTCTGACCAGACATTTTTGCACGGGTCCTACATTGGGTTCTTCATGCCAACCACATATTTGTCAAGGGGTTATTAGATACTCTAGCTCTCCATTCATTTTACAATATACCATGTAAAATTTTAATTGACATGATATCTTATAATAGAACGTGAGTGTTAAGAATATAATATAAATATGTAAGTTTATTTTGTTTAAATTTTTGAGAATAAGTATTAATTTCACATAGTATTAGAGCATAGATTCTAATCTACCTATTCCTTTCAACTTTAACTTTTAAAAGAAGTGGTAACAATGAGTACCACATGTTCATATTCCGAGAATATCCAATAATATTTTTCTATCTCTCTCGGTAGTTTTGTGAACATCAGTTTTGCTCAACCAACTTTCATTTCCAAGCTCTTGATTGGAAAATTAACTGACAATGATAAGTAAATCTTCCATTCCTATCAAAACCAAATTTTCTACCAAAAAACAAACAAGAAAATTGTCATTAAAATTAGTGTGAACGTGTCACATGGATGTTGTGGGGGTATAAACGTCTTAAAATAGAATTATGCTAAAGTATATAATTGCAAATTTTGTAAAATTTAAAAGATTTCTTGTAAAAATAGAAAACATGAATTCCTAGAAATTAATTTGACAGTTAATCCTAACAACGTAAAGATTATTTTCTTTCCTTTTTTGTTTTTTTTTTTCTCATTTGTTTGATTCAGGCTGAGCTTGGATGTTAAGCTGAGCTCAGCTGAGTTGAGTTCTTTATAAATAATAGTGAGTTGAGTAGTGAAGAGAATTATGTGGGACTCATCTAAACTGAATTTAAATTGTGTTTGGATGTTAAAATGAGTTTAATACTTTTTATGAGAAATTGAAAAAGATTATGGGTCCCAAATATAAAGATGTTTTAAGTTGAAAAAAGTTGTGGATCTCACGTGTAAAAAGATTTTGAGTTGGGATAAGTTTAATAGTTTGAGAGTTGAGTATTTGGATGTTAGATTCAGCTTAAAATTAGACTGAAGTCAGCTGAGTTCAGTAACCAAACGAAGCCTAAATGTGTATTCCTCGACACTATCATTACTACCCACCATGAAAGTGGAAGATAAACATTTACTATTATTCCAAAAAAATTATACCAATGATATTCATGTAAGACATTTAAGATAAGATTCAAATAATTAAATTTGCATTTTTTTTGTTTAAATTTTTAGAATGAATGGTAGTTCTACATGATATTACAATAAAAGTCTTGAGTTTGAACTCTGATTCTGTGCTTTACTCTCATTTATTAAAAAAACTCCACTTGTTTTATTGACAGGGAGATCTGGTTGACTTGCAATTAAGTTAGAGTATTAAGATATAATTTAAATAATTAAATCTATTTTTTCTATTAGTTTTAGACTTTTGGAATAAGTGATGGTTTAGACTTTCTCGTCCCTCTCTCTCTCTCTCTCTCGTCCAGACCCTTTCTCTCAAAAACTCCATCGTCAGATCTTAGAGGGGGGAAGGGGAAGCAGGGAAGCTTCCGCTTCCCCTTCCCCGTTCCTCTCCTCCTCCCCTACCGTCGTCTCCGACGGGTTCTTTGTCTCTTTTCGTTTTGTTTAACAGGTTTCGCCAAATAAAGGGGAGAAAGTCGATCCGAGATCCTCTGGTGGATATCTTCCTACACGCGTCCCACCGGGAGTACCCTCACCCACCGATCTTGCAACCGTCCGCATTGGGCGTCATTTGGAGGGGCGCATCGCACCCATGCGCGGAGTACACAGAAAGCGTGGCATAAGCGAGCCACTGCGTATCACACCGTATCGGAGCCATGTGCGACAGCTCAGGGCCCAGTACACCGGCACTATCTCGACCGGCTGTTTGGCTCCTTCCTAGAGTGGCGTGTGACTTTCACGCGCCACCACTAATCTTGTTTTGTGTCTTTACCGATTCTGTTTACTTGGTTGGTGTTTGTTTGTAGTATTCTGTTTTGGTTGGGTTTTGTTGTTGGTATTTGTAGTTCCGACTCCATGTCGGTTTGTTTTATGTTCGATTTTTGTTTTGTTGGTTTTTTTGTTAGAATATAAGGTGAAATAGGCTGTTGGACTTATGTCCATAGCTTTGTTGGATGCTTCTCCTCCTTTGGAGGGTGGAGTTTTTGGGTTACTTCTCCTCCTTTGAGGGTGGAGTTTGGATGTTGGCTGGACATTAGATTGGGATACTCTCTTTTGGAGAGTCTCTGAAGTTAGACAATGCCGCCGCTTTTCGTGTGCAGGAAGCTTTCAATAGAATTCTAATTTGACTTGTAATTTTGAGTAACAGCTGTAACTTTCTTAGGGAATGTTGGAATGAATGAAATGAGGTCTATTTCTTATCAAAAAATAAAAAATAAAAATAAAAGAGTAATATTATATACAAACTTAGGGTGCAAGCCTATTTATAAAAGAGTATTACTATATATTAGCCACTATTCAACCCCCACACCCCACATCTACAGTTTTTTTTAATTCATAGGGTGTGGGATAGTGAATAGTAGTTGATGAGAAAAATTTTCTTTATAAAATGTAGGACTCACCAAAAAAAGTTGAATTCAAGTCAGTTTTCTTAGCATATCAAGATCCCTTCAAATTCTTGCCCAAACTTGAGTCTCAAGTGGGAGAGAGATAGACATATGGAGTTGACCCTACAACATTTATTACTCATTTGATGTTGCTCGAAATATTTATATGGGCAACAAAAAATGTGTTGTAGGACCTACTTCATATGTCACTCTCTCTCACACTTGAGGCCCTCAAGTTCGGGCAAGAACTTGAGGTAATTTTTTTCCTTCCTTAACAAAGACTTCATGCAGATCCAGCAATTCGTGTTCTCATGACAAAGTTATCCTATCAAATTAGAAGAAAGATCCTCAAGTCTTTTACCAAACTTAAGGACCTTAAGTGAGAGAGAAATAAACACAACTAAGTTTTATAGATCAAGAATTTTAGAGAACCTTGATCTGTCAAGCCATGTTTATAATGTCATATCTGAATCAACCATTAATCCAACTCATTTGCTTAAATGAGTCAGATCACTCGACCTTAACTGAACATATTTAATTAAAAAAGTTAAACCTCCTAACCTAGCTATTAACTTCTTATTGAGTTTGCAGATTGTGTCAACAATTATCAATGTTAATTTTAAGTATATATCTCTTTCATATTCTGAGTCCAAAATAAAGTTTAGGGATTCTAGTATGGCAGCTCAACATCACCAAAAATCAACATGTAATCACACTACAACAAAGAAGGTCTTTTGGGACGAAAATTTTTATCCCAAAATATATTTTGGGACAGAAAAAAAAGCATCTCAAGGTCGTCCCAAAATATATTTTGGGACGAAAAAAAAGCATCTCAAAGTCGTCCCAATATAACTGTCTCAAAAGATATTTTGGGACAAAAATAAAAAATTCTTCCCAAAAAATATCTTTTGGGACAAAATTTTGCTGGACCGTTCAATCATGGTTGAATGTAATTTTTTTTCTGGGACAATTGAAATTCGTCTCATGAAGTCGTTCGAATGGCCAAAAAAACGTTCAAACAATAGGTATATTTGAACGGGTACTTCATGACTGGTTGATCGATACCAGTCCGTTTGACCTAATACACATGAAGAAATGTTCAAACAAAAAAATTGATGATCGAACATAATTATATTAATTTTTATAATTGATTAAGTCATTCGAACGTGTTTGGGACAGAAAGAGTGAGTTGCCTGTTCTAACGTGTTCGAATGGAGAGCAACCTTTTTTATCGTTTGAACTCTAACTCTTGAGGTTCGAACGATTATGTCCGAGGTATGTATATTCAAACGTTTGATGATCATTCAAACGGTTAGTATTTTCATAGAGAATACTAATTTAAAGCCAAATAGATATTTATATTTCAAAAATACATTATAAATTATTCAATATAAATAAAACTAATCTAATAAGTTAGAACTAAATAAATAAAATAGTAATAATACTAATAATGTTATCAGTCCATAATTTTATAAATCCTAAAATTTATGCAAAATACGAAAATCAATGGAGGCCTGAATTATTGCATAAGCGTCTGCCTTTAGAGTTGCGTCTTTCTTTGTTGATCTTCTTCCTATTTTATTCGCATTTCCGTCTCTACTTGTTTTGTCAATTGAGCCTCTAAGTCATGCTATTTTGTAATCAATTCTTCGATCCTAAAATTCGCATTCTCTAACGCAATGACAGTAGTATTTGACGTTGATGAAAAGCCTGAAGGCTTTACACAGCGACCCAAACCCTTCAAATATCCTGAACGTTGAACCTAAAACTTGTGTAAAAATTTGAACATCACTTGTTGATGAATTATGATCTGATGCAGTTTCAGCACGAAGGGCAACCATTTTATCCTACACACAACATATAAAATAAATATTGACACAATAATTTAAATATATTTAATTAAAATAAATTATAATACTTACATAATTCTCACAAGCATCGGGATAAGTCAACTCTCCATTACTATTAGTATGTGATGCAGCATATAATTTTGTCAGATCATAATTGGTGTCTGACTCTTTCTACAAGATACATTGTTAAGATATAAAGTCAATATTAAAAAAAAAAACTATATAGAATAAAAAAAAAAAAGTATATTACCAATTTCAGAGAGATGCGATGGAAAGATCTTGAGTCTGCATGATGATGAATTTTGAACTTCGATATATTTGTTTTGTTAATAGAACTTCTCTCCTACATAGAAGTTGTAAAAATTAGTAAATGAAAATTACAAATAGGACACATAAAGAATTCATTTAATTTACCATCTATGATGAATCCTCAAACATGTCGCAAAGTTTTTCCCAATCTTTAGGTCGGACATCCTGAAAAGGATGCTAGCGTGAATCTTCCTTGTTGTCGTACTTCTTGTAATGCTCGTGACACGCCGTCTTATACTTGCAGAATGCATTATACAATAGCTCATCGACAGTCTTACGCTCCTCTATCCCACCAAAACTTGAAGTCATCCTTGAAAAGGTATATACACAAATATATTATCATTTAGAATATTAAATAATATCAATATAAATTTATTATTTAAATATTACGTACCAAACAACACTTTTTTATAAGCTCTTTCACATCTTACGGGAGTTTATGCCATGAACTCGTAGCTAAAGGTGCATAAGTCCGTGTAAGAGCACCCACATGCAATGCAAGCCAAGCTACTTGTTGTCCCTCGCCTCCGATGTGTTCGTCAAGAATGTTAACCTTAATCTTACCCACTTTATGATATTTCTCCAATGTCACGCCTCTAGTAGTAACTCACCAACGACGAGATTGTACTGTTATCTCTATAAAATAATATTTAGTTATTTACCTTGTATGAATTATTAATTATCTTAATTGAAAAAATGAGTATTAGTTATTTACCTTGTTCCGTAGAGTTAGTCTCTAATGGTGAGTCAGACGGAGAGCTTGGAACAGGTGGAAATGAGATGTGCACTTCCTTCCTCTTTGGTGGCATAATTGCAAGATACTGTATAATGCGAACACAAAATCGGTCAATCATCTATATCAGTTTCACCTGTAGATTCACTCTCATCGTCATCATCTGTAGATACTTCAGATGACTCAACACTTTGATCAACTGTCGCCTCAACTATTTCAGCCTCAATATCTTCCCTATGTAATGGGATCATCTCATACTGGCTCAAATCCATAAATAAGTTAAAGGCAGGTTGACTCTCTTGGTATGCTTCTTGAGTAGAGGGATCATCTTCTTCTTCATCTTGTCCCTCCGTCTCATGGATAACGTCATAAATATTTATAGGAGAAAACTTTTATACTACTTGCCATTGATTTCCTAACTCAGGATTGTCTAAATAGAATACTTGAGAAGCTTGTGAAGCCAAAATAAAAGGATCATCTTCATACCATTTTTTTGATGTATTAATACTCAGAAAATATTCATTGTGACATTATCATAGAATACTAGTTATGATAACACTAAGTATAGTTACTAGTTACTATTAGAAGTTATGATAACTATAATAATATATAGTTATACTATAAGGTAACATAAGGAATAGTATATAGTTACTATTAGAAGTATAATATAAACCAATTCAAAATCAATTGGGATGCAGCCATTGACAAGATCAACTGCAGAGTAGGTATAGGAGTGATCATCAGGGACTGGAATGGATGTGTCATGGGCACCTTACGATCCACATGTGCATCATATCCTGACCCTCTGCTAGGAGAAGCAATTGCAGCACTTCGAGGAGTCAAATTCTGCAATGAACTAGGCCCCAACTCCATCATCCTCGAAGGCAACTCTTTGAATGTCGTTAAGGCAATTAATGGACAAGAGGTCAGCTGGAGTCCTGTAGGCATGCTCATAGTCGACATCAAGAAGCTACTTCCACTGATAGGTGTTAGGAAAGTCTTGTATGTTCCACGCCAGTTAAATGTAGTGGCCCACTGTTTGGCCAAAAGTTCATTAGACCTCCCTTCGGAGTCTATCCATGTAGAGGATTATCCTCATTGTATTCACAACCTCCTTGGTTGATCTATTAATACAAGTGCACCTATTTCTCAAAAAAAAAAAAAAAACAAAATATTATACTAACTATATAACTATTATAAGTTATAATAACTATACTATACTTATATATAATTACTATATAAGTTAATATAATTACTATATATTAATAAGTACTATATATATAGTCAACAGGATTATATAGCTAGTATATTATAAGTATTATATATAGTTACTATATAGCAATTAGTAACATTTATTATACTATATAGTGCATATACATTCGAACATTACAATTTAGCGTTCGACCATAAATTCGGAAGGATGTATGTTTGAACAGAATACCAACGTGTTCAAACTGTACTGCACTATAAAGGGACCCAGCTTAGCAAACGGTCTCATTTTCGGTCAAACTTAAAAACCTTCGAACGATAGTCAATACGATGCCATTTCACCGCCATATCACCGTCACCGTTGACCCATAGTACCACCATCAAAGAGGTATTTATTTCGTATTTTTATACTTTTATTGTTATTTTTCCCTATTNCCCCCCCCCCCCCCCCCCCCCCCCGCCTCACATATGCGAGGGTGGGGAAATTTTCCCTCCCCGTACCTCCCCCCGACCATGCGGAAGCAGGGTACCCCGTCCGCTAGCTGGGGTGCGGGGCTGGACCTCCCTCCATCCGCACCCCTCAACTGAGCTTAATTTTCTGGGTCCTATATGGCCCAGAATTGATTTTTATGCCACTTTGGGCCCAAAATTTAACTTAAAAATCATATATATTTAAAAACTGAAAAATAATAATATATATATATAGATTGAACTAGATACTAAGTTTCAACCATTAACTAATTAAATAATAATTATCACTAAGCCACTAATCTAAAATAAATAGTTTACAATTATACAAATTAAGAGAACTAATAAACTATTACACTATTACAAACCCATCTAAAATAAATAAATATTACAACTTGTACTATTAACTATTGTAGCAACATTACAATTAATTGTAAATTAACAAAATCTAATCTTTTCAAATTGATCAATTTGATTTTGGGGTGGAGGCGTGGCGGTGAGTTCACTGAGTGGTAGCTGTGTCGACTGCTGTTAGACTGAAAATCAAGATCATAAAAGTTAATAAGTTATAAAAACTAAAATATTAATAAGTTAAAAATAAAACAAATTAGAATTATAAAGTTATAAAGATGGAACAAAATTTTAAATGCAAAAAACAATTAAAGAAGAAATTGTGCAAACCATGGCAATGGTGGCTGGTGGGTCCAATACAAAGTCATACTGAATCGGAGGAGGTAGCCGTAGAATCCATCTAATGTATCACTATAACAATTAAATTTGAAATCAAATTAATGAATACCAATTAAATGAAAATAAATAAATAAAAATATTGTACTAGAAAATTAAATTAAAATAAATACCAGATCCAAGCTAATCATCACCCTCCTCCTCAACGTCGGCCTCCTCATACTCAAGAACATCCGGAACATGAATTGGAGTTCCCTTGATCCAATTCTGCGTGCAAATCAAAGCCTCCACAGTATAGGAGCTAATGAACTCTGAAATGAATCTAATACACGCCCTCCAGTGCTAAAGGCCTACTCTGAGGCTACGATGCTAACAGGGATGGCCAAAAGTGTGCGGGCTATCTCTCCAAGGATGGGATACTTCACGACATTCACCTTCCACCAACTTAATATATCGAAGTCTCGTGAAAATGGTAGAATCTATGCTGCTAAGTATCTGTCTATCTCTGACTGAGCCTCTACAGAACCCCGGAGGAAGGGGGTCTGCTCATACCTCTCACCCCACTCCAATCTATGTCTTTTCCCAACCTCAACTTTTGGAACCTGTGAGCCTGAGGCTGAGGGGGGTGCCGTAATATTACCACCCCGCAAGGTAGTAAACTCATCAAATAATCTACCAAGGGCTTCCCGAACTCTTGCCCCAATAAGCTCCACCCATACTTGCCCGTATGCAAGGTCCAATCCAAATATCATGCCATCCAACTTATACATCGAGTCAAAGATAACAACTACATATAACAAAATATTAGCCCTAGTTATATCTCCCCAATACTTATCGTACTTTGTCCTCATAAGCAATGTCATCTCCCGCAACCTAATGTAACCACCCGCAACCATCTCATCTAATTCTTCTTTTACCCTACATATTTGCTGACATACAACATTGGATGTAGGGTACAAAGTCCTAGCTAGCCTCGTGGTGACATAGTAAAAAAGCTTCAAAAAATTAACAAAAATAGCTATAATTTCCCAATCATCATCTATGGGTTTCCCCAATCTCCCGTAATCATCAAAATATTTAACATATTGGATGTCTTCGTCACCCAATAATAAAAATGCCGCTTATATTCTTGGGCTGCCGCCAACATAAAAAATGTTGAGTTCCATCGTGTAGGCATATCAGTACAAAGGACCTTCTTAGATGTTAGGCCCGCAAATCTCGCAGCAACCTTGAATTTCTCCAACCTCGAAGAAGAAGATCTCACCATCTCACAGCAGTCTTGACCCGAGCAATCGAGTCATGAAAATCCCTCAAACCATCAGTGACAATCAGATTCAGAATATGTGCTGCACATCTCACATGCAGACACTCACCACCCTTGATTGTCTTATTTGCCTCTCTAAGATAGGTCTTCAGATGTCCCAATGCGACATCATTAGATAAGGCAATATCGACTGTGACTGTAACAACTTGGGTCAACCCCCACTCATTTATTGCGGCCTCCAAGGCCTTTCCAATTGTCTCACCCTTATGATTGGTGATTTTATAAAATTTTATAATTTTCTTTTGCAATGTCCACTGACAATCAATAAAATACATAGTCAAAGACATATAATTAAAATTTTGGACCGATGTCCAAGTGTCAGTGGTGAGACAAACAAACTGATCCTCCAATTGACCCCTCAACTTCTCTTTTTCAATGTAAAAGTATTTTTTTACATCCTTTGCCACCGTGTGGCAAGAAGGAATATTAAACCTTGGTTCCAAGTAGTGAGAATACGCTTGGAACCATTTCCCATCAACAAGTTGAAAAGGTAGCTCGTCCATAATGACCATACGAGCTAGGTGTCTTCTACACTCATCGGGATCATACTTAGTATACCCCCTCAAAGTTGCACCCCCACTAGTCCCATCCGCCATTTTTTGAAGTCCAACTTCTAGCATAGATTGGCTTTTCTCTTGTAATGATCTTAGTATTGGACTTTTTTTGCATTGCTCTTCTAAGTGCACCTTTAATTGTGAGGTGCCATGTTTCCTATAGTGACATCCATAAATTTTTCCACAATGGTTACACTTGGCTTGGGGGTTACTTGGGTCACCACCCTCTAGTTTGGTGAAATGACTCCAAACTATTGAGGTAGGTTTCTTGATGGGCTTGGGGGCGGGGCAAGGTGCCGTAGGGGTATGAGTAGGAGGGGTAGGTGTGGGTGTAGGTATAGGGGTAGGGGTGCCCTCGGCCTGGAAAGGAGAGCTTGCACTAGAATCTGCTGACATATCCATGAACTCAAGCAAACAAGAAATCTGAAATTATAGAAAACATAGTAACATGCCAAACAATTAAATTCGGACAGGATAAAAAATAAAAAAATATATACAATACTTCAGGTGTGTATATATATATATATATATGTTGGTGGCAACTATATAATGAACATAAAAAAAATATAGAATAAAAAAAAAGTATCAGTTAATTAATCTCTTGTAAAGATTAATTAATGGATGATGATTAATTAGTGAATTGGACAAAATCTCTATGATTAATTTTGAAAATAATGATTGAAATTTAACTTATAACTTAAGAATTCTAAAAAATTCTTATAGTACGAAACTATGAATAAAACTGTATAAAACTCTTCATGAAAAGTGGGGCTTTATTGACAGAGTTAAGTGAAATGTATGAACAATTTTTTTTTCTTTCTTCTTTTTTCTCTTTACTGGTTTTTTGCTGTATGTATGTACTTGGTTAGTATGAAAATAGATACCTAAACATTTTCCACTTGAGCGTATGACATTTAAATTTTTGAATAAAAAACTTTTTTTAAAAAAAAGGCAAGTTCTAGTGGGGATGAAGGAATTCTAAGAAATTATTATACATATCAAGTTCTTGGGTGCATCATGCATGCATTCTATTAATCTTACAGTTAATATATGTAGACAAATATTTAGACAAGTTGGGAGTTTCTGGTTTTTAGGTGGTTGATAGATCATTTTGGTGTAAATACCCTAAATTAATTTAGGGTTCCAATCCTAATTAATTAGGCACAAATTAATACACACATTACATAATGCAAAAAAAAAAAAAAAACAAAAACAAAAACAAACGGACGAGACATTCAAAGTTCAAACCACATGCACAATCTAAGCTCCACAGCACACAATTCACAAAATCTCATCCTCCATCTCCGGTAAACCCCATCCTTCCTCCAATCTCCATTAAATATATAAATCACAAAAAAATAAATACTTGAATTTAGATTGTCTTACCTTCGGTCACAGAGATGAAGAGAGAGGGACTGGGTGTGACTCGTGCGACGGCGACGGCAATGTTGACGGCGAGACATGACGGCGATGCAGAGAGAGGGAAGGGGGTGAGCCGATGAGACTCGAGAACTCAGAGAGCGAGAGAGAGTCCAAGAGAGAAGGAAGAACTTTCGGGAGACTGGGAGAGGGGGCAAAGGGGGTAAGATATTTTTAAACCCAGGCATGAAACGACATCGTTTCATGCCTGGGTTATTTTTTTTATTATATAAATATAATATATATTATATATATATGGATGCGATGCGAGGCTGGGCATATCCGAGGCGGGGGTGAACCCCATCCCACCCCCACCCCCGGGGGTGGCCCCAGATGCAGGCGGGTGGCCTCGCCCCCTGCATCTACCGAACAGGGCAATCAGCCCCGCCGCACGGGGGCGGAGCCCACCCCTAGTTTTGAAATTATATAAAACTTATTCTAAGTTTAGATTTACTACTCTAGGGCTATAAAACACAGGGCCGAAATGGTTCTATTAACATTTCGGCCATGTGTGTGTTATATTTTGTAGAAGAAACATTTCAATGGCCACTGAGTTGACTCAACCATTGCTAAGCTCGATCCAGTTGCCATTTGAATGTGTACATCACGTTCAAACGGTAAGAACCAAAAAGAATTTATTGGAAAAGGTGTCTCAATCGTTTGACTGTTTATATAAAACATCGTTCGAGTGATTAGAATCCAAAAGACTTTCTTGGGAACGGTGTCTCAACCGTTTGACTGCCTATATACAAGACCTTTCGAACGGGTTTTTGCTGGTCGAACGGGTAGAACCCAAAAGACTTTCTTGGGAACGGTGTCTTAACCATTCAACTGTCTATATACAAAACCGTTTGAACTGTTTGTCAGTTCGAACGATTATAACCCAAAAGCAAAACCTCTCAAACACTATTTGCAGCTTTCGACAGAGAAAACACAGAAAACATATTTACATTGTTTCATTAATTATATAATTTTATGATTTTTTTGTATATTATATTTTGTAACTAATCTTATTAATTTTATTATTTAAATTTCAGGTTGAAATGTCTGCTAGGGGATCAAGGTCAAAGCATGCCAGACTAGGGGAATTAGGTTCTTCTAGTAGTATGATTGATACATTGTTAGGCCGTAAAGTTTTACTGGAGCATCAAGTGAAGATTGACGATTTTCAGGATCTTCTCTTCGAGGTCTGCTACTTGACATCGCTACACTAAACAGTCTATACTTTGTGTTCGTGCACAAATCTGTTTGAAGAAATATTGTTTCTTAAGCACCCCTTAGTTGGAATATGGCGAAGTCTTTACAAGAAAACATGACAGTCATTGCTTTTCAACCCAGAGATTTTGCAATCATGAACTAAGACACATCATAAAATATTGGCCGTGAACCCATCTGGAAACTTCACATCAGCCAGCTATGCACAAAAAGATTTCCTCTCATCACCATTTAGTGTAAAGCATGCATGTGGCATTGAACACCGGTCACCTTGATGCATAAGATGCAATTCCTTTCTTATACCTAAATCAGCCAGGTCACAACAAGAGTTGGTATTATCTTTACTTTTTTCAATAATGTTCATTAGTGTGCAGAGTATGTTGTCACATATGTTCTTTTCAATTTGGAGAGTGAAGAATTTGCCCCTTACGTGCTCTGCTAGGGTTTCCTTGAGATAACAAGTTTTCTGCTTCGGTTGGCTGCTCTGTTTTGGTGAGGCTGCATGGCAGCTGCTAATGGCCACTCTTCTGGCCTTTAGTCCTTTGCCGAACTGGCTGTGGTGGTTCCACAACCCCTTCCTGAAATCTCAGTAGCCCCTCGTGCACCTAAAGACATGGATGGTGAACTTTTCTTTCAGTTCTCTAAAGAAGAAATCCTACGTTTAGCGGAGCCATTCCGTTTCTCTATTATGCTCAAATTCCTTCGACAAAGGCCCTCTCTAGCCGTTGGGGGCTGTCTACTACCCCTGTGGTCTCCTCCATGAAATTGCCCCACAATGTGTTCGTTAGGATGGCTACGGAATTTGATTCCGTGAGAGCACTATCCCATGAATCCTGTGAAGTGAATGGAGTGGCCTACTGTGATTTTCACTGGTCTCCTGATTTCAATGAGGAGAATGAACCATCTAACGTCCCTGTGTGGATCTTGTTGCCTGGATTACCACCTAACTTTTATCAAGAATCTTTCCTACTTATTTTCACATCACCGATTGGTTGGTTTATACACAGGGATAATCCCACACGTTGTGCGACCCGGACTAATGGAGATAGAACTTATTTGGAGATGGATGCTACCAAGGAACCGATTTCTTACTTTTGGATTGGTGCGCCTGGTCTGTCTACGAGTAGGAAACATGAGGTTCTATACGAAACGTTGACTGCGTATTGTGTTAAATGCAGAGTGTAGGGACATAATACAGGGACCTGTTGTGTGGGAAAATCTCTGCATGGGGAGAAAAACCGTGGACGTAAGAAAGAAGAAGCAAATTCTGGTGGAATCGTTTTTGGTAATATGCAGGGTGATGAATTGACGGATAAACCCGTAGCTATTTCTCTTGAGATAGTGCCTGATGCACCGGTTGGTGCTATTCCGGAATAGACTTCCCACGCCTCACCATCCCAAGCCCAGGGGATTAATCTTACAGAGGTAGATGTTATTGATGATGAGGGGGTGCTAGGGCCCTGTGAGGATGCAGGTAATCTTTTGCTTCATAATAATATTGTTACTTTTAGTGTTGAAGAGGCCACTACTACTAGGATCACTCCTCCGATCCTGGAGGAACCTGCTAATATTATTATGGAGGAATCTGGCCCCTATTTCGCAGATGGGCTTTTGAATGAAAATCTGGACAATATGCTTGACGACATTGCCTCTGAGCAGGATCCTGATATTCCTCCGGAAGTGTTCCCTTAGTTTAAGGAATATCATTCGGAATCTGAAGGTAAATCTGTTAAGAAAAAATATTAAAAGAAAAAGTTTGAGAAATTTAGAAGGTCTACTTGGGTTATAATCATCCTTCTACCTTGTCTTTATGAGTGCCTCTATCATTGTTTGGAATGCCCGTGGCATTGGTACCTCTCGTCATAGATTAATGAAGTTAGTTTGTAAGTTCAAGCCTAAAATGGTTGCAGTTTTGGAACTGTTTCAATCTCTAGATAAAGCTATTCGTTTGAAGCATTCATTACATTTTGATTCCTTTATTTCTAATGTAGAAGATGGTGGTAAAATCTGGATTTTTTGGGACAATGCTCTTGATGTTCAAGTGGTGCGTACTAACTTACAGCT
The DNA here is from genome assembly GCA_003123785.1 of Pterocarya stenoptera. Classification (NCBI taxonomy): domain Eukaryota; kingdom Viridiplantae; phylum Streptophyta; class Magnoliopsida; order Fagales; family Juglandaceae; genus Pterocarya; species Pterocarya stenoptera. The sequence continues at coordinate 68,788 of QEOT01004228.1, forward strand.
TATTTCCCTTCGTGTTAACACAGGGTCCTACCAGTTTTTGTGTAATATTATCTGTGCTAAGTGTAGCATGTATGAGAGGAAAATTTTATGGGAGGATCTTAGCACTCAGTCTATGGGCTTGGAGCCTTGTCTTTCTGCTGGAGATTTTAACATAATCCGGAGAGAAGGGGTGGCTCTTCGTTTGAATGCTGCAATGGAAGACTTCAATGCCTGGGTTCACCAAGGTGGTTTGGTTGAAATGAAGTCGAAGGGCAGAATTTTCTCTTGGTGTAATGAGCAGTCGGGTCTTGCTCGGTCTTGGGCGAAGTTAGATTGGGTTTTTATGGATTTCTCTTTGCTCTCTTATTTTCCAGATGCAATTTGTTCTTATCTTTCACGCTTCACATCCGACCACTCTCCTATGATTATTGAGTTAAAGAATGATCCTTTCTCTTATGGTCCTTTACCTTTTTGCTTTCAACAAATGTGGGTGGATCACCCACAGTTTTTTATGTGTGTTCGTCAGGTGTGGTCTGCGTCTATTGGTGGTCATGGTCTTACTAAATTTGCCTATAAATTCAAGAAAACTAAGGTTGCCTTCTATGAATGGAATAAACAGATTTTCGAACATACCACCATGCATATTAATTCTCTCGAGAAACACATTGAGGAGCTTGAAAATAAGCTTCAGCAAAATTGGGATGAATCTACGAAGAGGGATCTTCTGATATCTTCTACGGAATTGGAGAATTGGCTCCGTCGTGAAGATACTCGTTTGGCCCAAATGTCTAAGTTAAAATGGCATATGGAAGTTGATCGTAACACGGAATTTTTTCATGCCTGCCTTGCGAATAAACGGCGCACAAAAGTGGTGGAAATGAGATTTTTGGAATGGGATGGTTTTTAATTCTCCAGAGAGTCTTCATCAGGGGGCTATGGATTTCTTTTCTAATTTTCTGCAGAGCACTCCGACTAGATTGTTACCTGATTTATCGTCTCTTATCTCTCCTGTTATTTCTAATGCTGATAACTCTTTTCTGTGTTCTATTCCTTCTATGAAAGAAGTGTTCTCATCCCTTTCCTCTATTCTTTCTAATAGCACCCCGGGGCCTGATGGGTCTGGTTCTGGTTTTTTCAAAAGTTGTTGGGAGATTGTGAAAGAGGATGTCTTGGAAGCCATTTCTGAGTTTTTTTTGTTTCTAAACAGCTTCCAAGATTTTTTACTGCATCCTTTCTTGTCTTAATTCCAAAGGTTAATATACTTACTGGTTTTGACAAGTTTAGGCCTATCCGCCTCTGCTCGTTTTTCTATAAAATATGCTCCAAAATCATTGTTAATCGCTTGACAAGTTTTCTCTCATGCATCATATCATGGGAACAAGGCGCTTTTATTCCGGGGAGAAGCATTTTTGAAAATATTAGTATCATACAAGAAATGGTCCATTCTATTAACAAGAAGGTCCATGGTGGCAATATCAGGATTAAACTAGAAATGGCTAAAGCTTATGATCGTGTGGATTGGTTGTTTCTTTTGGAGGTTTTTTGCTGTTTTGGTTTTTCCTCGGATTTTTGTGCTCTTATTAGAACTTGCATCTCGACTCTCTGGTTTACTATTATGATGAATGGCTCTACTAAAGGCTTTTTTTCAAGGTGGTCGTGGCTTGTGTCAGGGTGATCCCCTCTTTCCCTATCTATTTATTATTCTTCAAAAAGTTCTCTCTCATTTGATCAAGCAAAGTGTGGAGTCTCAAAATTTTCGTCAATTCTTGCAGGCCCGAGGTACGCCTATAATTTCTCATCTTATGTATGCTAATGATGTGGTGTTTTCTTCTAATGGAAGTTCTAAAGCCCTAAGGGAGATTTTATCTGTGCTTCATAAATATGAAAATTGGTCGGGTCAGTGCATCAATCACTCTAAATCTACCATTTACTGCTCTCAAAAAATCTCGTTAGCTCGTAAAAGTTTATTATTATGGAGGACAGGATTTTTAGAAGGATCTTTTCCATTCAAATATCTTAGCGTGCCTATTATTTTGGGTTGTCTCAAACAGATACATTTGGAAGATATGGTGTCAAAAATTTAAAAGAAAATTTCGGGGTGGAAGATGAAATTCCTTTCGGCGGGTGGCCATCTTATTTTACTTCGGCATGTTCTTTCTAGTATGACTTTTCATCTTTTTGTTGTTCTTCAGGTCCCGAAATCCACTATTAATACCCTTCATCATATGATGAGCACTTTTTTCTGGGGGAGGGGAATGGTAAAGGCAAGAAAAAATGGGTGGCCTGGAATTCTATCTGTCGTCCCGTGGAGGAAGGCGGTTTGGCTCTTAGGAATCTTGATGATATGCAACAAGCCCTTCATGCCAGATTTGCATGGAATCGTATTCAAGGAAATTCTTTATGGGCCAATGTTTTTAAGGGTAAGTATGTGGGTTCTAAACCTTGGACCCAGGTTGATCCAGCTGTGACGCCCTGACTCCCACGTATAAAACAACATGGAAATCGTGACGTCAGGATGATGACAACACAGGTCACGCATCCCAACAACAAGTGCCAAGTGTGTGTATAAACAACAGTGTATAGTAAATAAATAAGCAACTAGTACCAGAATTTTAGTTTAATATAATTATCCAAATACAAAGCATCTTAAAACAAACCCATGTCCCAAAATAATACAAGAGCTGAAAAAGAACACGCAACATGAGTGATCCCAGATCACTCCTCCAGCAGAGCCAAATCCTCAGACTCGGCATCTGCATCATCAATATCAAAATCTACGGTACCAAAAAATGGTACCACAGGTAAGTTATAATCCAACCAATCCTGATATAAAAATCTATTAATGCAACCAACCATGCATGCATATGATGAAATATGCACCAAGTCCAAAAATATCATTTTTCCCAAAAATTGATATTTTTCCAACACATGCCAAAATCCCATTTGGCACAAAAACCATGATCCATCATTTTCTCAGAAAATGACTCACACGAAAACCATTATCCAACACACGCCATTTTCCTAGAAAATAGCAATTTTTCCATTAATCCATATGCACCATGGTCTCCCCTAGGGACCTCCGCACAACCTGGCTGCATAACGAGCGATGCCTAGTTCCGCACCCAGTGTGTTCATGGCCAAGCATCCTCTAGCCCCCGCCAACAGAAGGGCCACGGAGTCGGCACGTAACTCGTCCGATCCTGTTGTCATCCGGCGACAACCCAAGGGATGTCACTCAGTATAATCCGCTCCCGAGTGACCAGAGGAGCTCCACAGAGATAATACCCCATCTCGGCTTGGGATCGTGATACACACGCACCAAAAATCCATTCCACACATGAAAATACAGTTTTCAAATCTCCACATTAACATGAATGCAATTACCCGAAAACTCAGTTTTCATTTACAAACATGATCATGCGTGCACATGCAATGTACCAAACCAACATGAATATCAACAACCAACCAATCCTAACATAACCAAACACATCAATAACTCCATCCTCCAATCCATCCGAGCCCCAAATACTCCTCAGACTCAGTCCGGAACAACCAACTAGAACACAGTAAAAGGAGTTAGTGTAAAAATATATTTAAATCTCAAAAGATGTTTGGAAATATACTTACACCACTATATAATAATTTTCGGAGGATCACGGATGCGCTAGAAGCTACAAAATAGCAACCGAACAGTGTAAAAATACACTAACCGTGGGTCTCAGAAACCCATTTTTGAGAGAGAGAGGTCAAACCAAGACTTGAAATTGATAGGGTAGGGCCTAGAGAGGTCGGTGAAGCTAATAGTGGTAGCCTTTGGCCGAGGGTGGCGACGAAAGGGGCGGTTTAAGGACAAAATGCACAAAATGGAGATGTGGTTAATGCGGTTTCACTGGTGACGGATCGGAGCTGGAGATATGTTACATTCTCCCCCCCTTAAATAAAATTTCATCTTCGAAATTTGTGAAGTCAAATATTAACGCAAAGGCAGTTATAAGATACAACTTAGAACATTCTTGAAAAAGACTAACCATCAACAACTTCCAAACAAGCATGAGTAGTGCACTTCCAAGTCTACTCTTATAGGCAATCCCATCCTACTCACACTAATCTCCCAATGGCACAACACGTCTGTTACTCCTAGAGCAGTCATGTAATCCAAAATCTCCATATCCACAAAACCTTAACAACACCCAAGGAATTCCAATGATTAATAGCTCCATTTGATAATTTTTGCTATCCTCAATCGACTCATATGCTATAACTTCCAAACCTTCATTGTATTCTACCTTTGGTAACCTAATGGTCACTTCCAAAGGTAACCATCAATAACGAAATTACGCATCTAAATGATTAATCTCGAATTACAAGTATCGTCTCAAAATTTTAAGTCACCACTAATTCCTCAAAATCAACACAAAATTTTAAACTCCTAATTACAACCAAAACATCACGCTCCTACTGGGCACTTTGATAATCGCCACATACATAAAATTTATGTCCTCATAAAAAAACAACATCGAGTACAAGGTAGCTCCATACCTACTAACCAAGAAACTCTTACCACAATTGGTAGAAAATACCCTCTTCCAAAATCATGAATTCTCACACATATTCCTCAATTAACTCCCGTTGCTTTAAACAAGATCAATATTCCGCAAAATACATCCATGATCATAGACAGAAAACCAATATTAATCAACCTCAGCATCCCAAATTGGAAACAAGTAACATCACCCCAAAATACACCCGTCTCATCTTAAGCTAAGGAACTTACCTTAAAAGGCTCGAATCCAACCCGGCCAACCAATAAGAGCTCCCATAGACCTCTACCCAACAGCCTAAACCCAAAAGCTCATTACCTAAATTCTGAATATTATATAATCTAGCGATGACTAAACTTACTACGAACTACCATTGACTTCACCAAAACATTATCGAAACATTCTTGGCAACTCGCCCACTTACTTCTACTCCTATTAAGCTAGTAATAGCACGACTAACTCCTTCAATAGCACAACACTATTAAACCTCAAGGCAAGCCATACTACTCAAATCTTCAATCCACAAAAACTATTGCACAACACCCATGGATCATAATGCTTTATTAACTCACATACTTGATTATGCTATCCACCGTTGATGCCTAAGCTTCAACTTCCAAATTTTATCATACACCATAAAAGGCAAGCCATCAATCTCTCTTCAAGTTAAATAATAATGTCCTTAATTCACCCAACTTGACGCTCCATTTCCGAAGGAAAGTATAGTCTCAAAATTTTAAATTCTTATGTGACCTCAAGTCACAATTAATTCCTGAAATTAATCACAACAATTATTGCCAATCATCATTTCATTGAGTAACCCGCTTCGATTGTACACTTCAATCAACTCCTCAAAAACTCAAAGCCAAGGTCTCTTGAACCTAATACTGTCATGTCATCTCCTCTTCAACACCTACCAAAGCCACTTCTTCCAACAAAATGCGATTCGGACATGTACTCTCTGAAATCCATACACACTCACCACTACTACTCATCGATCTCATGCACCCTTAGTTGAAACCAAAAATCCTCCAAACGTGCAAGTGGTTCATCATTATCATTTCCATCATCTGGACCTATATCCTCGAAAAACAACAAGAATCTTTTCCTAGGTCCACACCATCTATTATCCTTAAACTTGATACGGATCAATCCTAAAACTTGCCACTAAAGCCTCGAACTAATAACAATCATTTTCCGAACTAGATCGACATCTTCAATCCTTAGAAAATACATGAACTAGATCATGACCTTCCATCTTCAAAGAAATTCTCCTTTGAAAAAACAATTTCTCATATCAGTAACTCAACTCTAATCAACCCCACTTCAATGGTTATGGACTAATCAATCTCCAGAATAGATCAAGCTAGCGTACCAAGTCTACAAAACTAAGAACTCAAATCTTATTATAAATCAGTCCTTCAAATCTGCAATTCTAAAACCTTAAACTAGATAAGAATCATTTTTTTGAAATCCTCAATATCGATGACCTTAAATCTAAAACACTCACCTTATGAAGCTTGCAAAATTCTAAAACCGCAAATGATACCAAAGTGCTTAACCGAGGTCGGCAAAATCTAAAACTTCTAATTTAATTAATCCCTCAAATGTTTGTTGAACCTACCACCCTAAATCCCATAAACTTATTTCCTAAAAACTATAGGGCTACAAACCTTAGAAGAACTTCTCATAAATCTATCCTTGAGGTTCATTGAACTTACAACCTCCTACTCCATAGACTCAACACATAATTCTACAGAACTTAAGACCTCAACTATCCTAAGCGAGCTAAAGTTATTCCCATCTCAGCTGCGACTTGAGTTCCTACTCCATAGAGTTCACCTAAACCATGCCGTTCCCTTCGAGTCTGGATATTAAAATAAACCAATAGCTAAGAGTTCAGGCCTACTACACTAAATGTTCAAGCCTAACAATGACATTCACGGTCGTACCATCTTCCTGCCATAGCGTAACCCTTAATCTACTTTTCAACTCAAACAAATTAAAATATAATTATGGAAAAATAAATTAAAATAAAACAAAATACCATGAAATGAAATAAAATAAAATAAAAATAAAATAAAATAAAATTCTATAAATAAAATAACATACGACAAAATGAATAAAACAATGAAGAAGTACACAATAAATAATTAAAACAAATAAAATAACCGACCATAAAATAAAAAAAATTAAAATAAAATAACATACAAATAAACAACCAAAGTAGGATATAATCAAGTAGATAAAACCAATAAAAATAACATACTTTAAACAAAATAACTTCAAATCACAACTTTAAAAATTTCTGGTACTCCGCCTACAGGACATGTGGTTTTACCCAAAGCCGAACTGCTCTGATACCACCTGTGACGCCCCGACTCCCACGTACAAAACAACACAAAAATCGTGACGTTAGGATGATGACAACACGGGTCACGCATCCCAATGACAAGTGCCAAGTGTGTGTATAAGCAATAGTGTACAGTAAAAATAAGCAGCGGATAATAAATAAGTCAACTAGTACCAGGATTTTAGTTTAATACAATTATCCAAATACAAAGCATCTTAAAACAAACCCATGTCCCAAAATAATACAAGAGCTGAAAAAGAACACGCAACACAAGCGATCCCAGATCACTCCTCTGGCAAAGCCAAATTCTCAGGCTCGGCATCTGCATCATCAACATCAAAATCTACGGTACCAAAAAATGGTACCGCAGGTAAGTTATAATTCAACCAATCATGAGATAAAAACCTATTAATGCAACCAACCATGCATGCATATGATGAAATATGCACCAAGTCCAAAAATATCATTTTTCCCAAAAATTTATATTTTTCCAACACACGCCAAAATCCCATTTCGCCCAAAAACCATGATCCATCATTTTTCTAGAAAATGACTCACACGAAAACCATTATCCAACACACGCTATTTTTCCAGAAAATAGCGATTTTTCCATTAATCCATATGCACCATGGTCTCCCCTAGGGACCATTCGCAAGTCCTGGCTGCATAACGAGCGATGCCCAGTTTCGCACCCAGTACGTTCGTGGCTAGGCATCCTCTAGCCCCCGCTAGCAAAAGGGCGACAACCCAAGGGACGTCACTCAGTATATTCCGCTCCCGAGTGACCAGAGGAGCTCCACCGATATAATGCCCCATCTCAGCTTGGGGTCATGATACACACGCACCCAAAATCCATTCCACACATGAAAATCCAGTTTTCAAATCTCCACATGAACATGAATGCAATTACCTGAAAACCCAGTTTTCATTCACAAACATGATCATGCGTGCACATGCAATGTACCAAACCAACATCAATATCAACAACCAACCAATCCCAATATAGCCAAACACATAAATAACTCCATCCTCCAATCTATCCAACCCCCAAATACTCCTCGGACTCAGTTTGGAACAACCAACCAGAACACAGTAAAAGGAGTTAGTGCAAAAATATATTTAAATCTCAAAAGATGTTTGGAAATATACTTACATCGCTATATAATAATTTTTGGAGGATCATGGATATGCTAGAAGCCACAAAACAGCAACCGAACAGTGTAAAAATACACTGGCCGTGGGTCTCAAAAATTCACTTTTGAGAGAGGTCAAACCAAGACTTAAAATTGATAGGGTAGGGCCTAGAGAGGTCGGTGAAGCTAATGGTGGTGGCCTTTGGCCGAGGGTGGCGGCGAAAGGGACGGTTTAAGGCCAAAATGCACAAAACGGAGATGTGGTTAATGCAGCTTCATCGGTGACGGATCGAAGCTGGGAATGGATGCTTTAGGTTGCTAGGAGGTCAGGAAAGAAGTGGTGAAGAAATGGTGGCCGGAGGTGGCGCGACTACGGCGCAGCGACGCAAGGAATGCCACGGCTTTGGAGTTGCGTGTGGGGACAAACGCCGGCGAGGGAGGGGCTGGAAAAGGTGGGGTGGTGTCGCCAGCCGGAGGGGAAGAGGTTGGACTGGGCGGTGCTGGGTGGTGATGAACGAAACGGACAAGGGAGAGAGGGAGGGCTGGGTCGCGTGCGGGAGAAAAGGAATGCAGGGGAAAGAGGAAAGAAAGAAAAGAAAAAGAGAAAAGAAAGAGGAAAAAGAAAAAGATGAGGAAAAGAAATGAGGACCAATCCTCACAACTTGGGTCACAAAAATGGTCCAACGAAAAAGATTTTAAAACAATAAACTAAATAAAATAATTCAAACGCAGTGAAATGCTTAATTAAAACAATAATAATTTTAAAACCCAAAAATAAACTAATTTAAATTAAAGATCACTTTAAATGCAGAACAGTAAATAATATTAGGAAAGCACATTAAAAATAATTTTCACAACTTAAAATATTATAAAATAATAAAATAAAACTCCCTTAATTTTAAAACAAGAGAAACAAATTTTAAATTCATTAAAATAATCCTTTAATAAAAATACACTAAAATACGGGGTGTTACGCCAGCTAAGGGTACAAGGTTCTGAAAAATGATTTTTAAATCGCTTCCCTTGGTTTTGGATAACTCTAAGTGGCGTCTTAAAGATGGGAATGTTTTCTTCTGGTATGATAAATGGTGGGACAAAGACCCTTTAGCTAATGATATACATATTGTGGGTCATCCTCATCTTCAGGTTAAAGATTGCAAATTATCTAATGGTTGGGATGTGGATTTTATTCTCCAATTAGTGGGGCCGGATCTTCTTGATGATATTTTAGCTGATATTTGTAAGGCTAAACCAGGTTTAGATGTTTTGATTTGGAGTAAAAATGATAATGGTTTGTTTTCCACTAAGTCGGCTTGGGATTGTGTCCGTATTAGGGGTGACATTATTGATGGGCACTCTTGGATGTGGCATAAGAGTCTTCTGCTTAAGATATCTATTCACATGTGGAAAGCTTGGTATATGACCCTTAGTGTTGATCATTATTTATATCGCATTGGCATTCCTATTATCTCTCGTTGTGATTGTTGTGCTAACGGTCATTATGAGGACTAAAACCATGTTCTGTTTGCAGGTGATATTGCGAGCAATGTCTAGAGATATTTTGGGGCTAGCCTTGGTATCCCGATTGGTTGTAACTGGAAAGACACAGTGCAGACTTGGTTTTACCATGCAAAATTATCGTCTCAAGTTGGCTTTATTGTGGGAATTCTCCCATTGGTTATCACTTGGAGAATCTGGAGGAGGCGCTGTTTGGCGCGTATGGATGGTCGCTGTGAATCTGCCTCTAACATTATTCACTCTGTTTGTCGGTGGATTAGTCTTCTTTGCCGTGATATGAATGCTAGTTCTCACTTCTCTGGTTTTGATTTGCCGGTACTTGAGAGTTTGCATGTCCAGCATGTGTTCCCCCCAATTCGACGTTGTAAAGTTATTGATTGGCAACGTCCTTCGGCAGGTTGGGTCAAACTGAATACAGATGGCAGTAGTGTGGGTAATTTGGGCGTCTCAGGTATAGGTGGGATTATTAGAAATGATCATGGTAAGCTAATTCATGCTTTTTCTTCATTCATCGGTACAAGTTCTAATAATCGGGCCGAGCTTTTAGCTCTTCGTCATGGGCTCCAAATTTGTAAATTCTTATCTTTAAATTATGTGGATATTGAGCTTGATTTTATGACCGTTATTTCCTAGTGGCGGAGTAAAAGATGTGGGGTGTGGTATCTGAAGGATTTCTGGGAGGATATTATGGACATTATGAATTCCATGGCTTGCACAATTCATCATGTTTTTTGTGAGGGAAATAAAGTTGCTGATTGATTAGCCAAGCATGGGGCTTCTGGTAGTGATTCAGTTTTTTCTCACTTGACGGAGACTCCCCAAGCGCTGCATGGTCTTATCTGCATGGACTACTTCGGGCTGCTTTCGCTTCGTCTTAGTTAGTGTCGTTTGTTTTTTTATTATGGTTTTGTTGTTCTCCTGTTTTTTCATTTATCCTGGTTTGTTTTTTTTCTACATGCTGGGTTTTTCTTTGTATCTCAGATGTTTGTCTTTGTAACCACGATTTTCCTCCGCCACAAGTGAGGGTTATTAATAAAATTGGGGAGGGGTCACTTTTGGACAGGTGACCCTAACGTTTTTAAAAAAAAAAAGTTCTTTTCAATTTGCATTACGTCAATATTATGTTGAAGCTTAAGTGTTGAGTGTTGACCAATACAGTAAATTGAAGAAAATGTTTCTCTTCCTCCAGTTCAACTCTTGAGCAGTGCATTTTCTCTTCTTATGGCATTTGCCAAATTTCACATCCCCAAGAAGACTTAGTTGACTTACAATATTCTGTCTTGATAACAAACTTGGTAGCATTCGGTGATTTTCATGATCGTTGAACTCATTTTTTTTGCCACATGTGGGTTGCCGGTAAAAATAAGCGATGTCCCATGTAATTGTGCTTTCGGCCAAAGTACAACCAAACGAAATCCGTACCATCATTGCATTAAGGACATGCCAATTTTCCTTTAGTTCACCATCCTGAAAGGTTGCCATATGCAAGAAAGTCATTTATTGTTCACAATAAAGCCACATGCAGACCAAATGTCTCTTTCTTGTATGCATCATATGTATGCACCCCATTCTCCTACAGATCACTCAATTCATCTATCAACAGCTGCAAGAATACATCAATATCATTTCTTGGTAATTTTGGACCAGGAATAATGAGAGACGTGATGAAAAATTGCTCTTTCATGCCTAACCACTGAGGCAAGTTATACGGCACGACGATCACAAGCCATATACTATACTTTTTTGCAAGATTGTTGAAAGAATTGAAACCATCACTAGCTAAACCAAGCCTGGCAATGCAAGCATCTTCAGTAAACCAACTATCATCTTTGTCGAATGTAGTCCACACAACTGAATCGGTAGGATGCCTCATAGTATTACCATCATTTGATCATTGCTCTTTATGCCATCTCATATCAACTAAAATATTTGCAGACATATATAGGCATTGCAACCTCGACTTAAGGGGCAAATGATGCAACACCTTCTGAGAGATCAAAGGGTTCCTATACGTGTTTGACAACCACCTCAGGGCCTTGCATTTTGGGCACTTATTCATATCGGTATTGTCCTTCCAAAATAGTACGCAATCATTAGGACAGGCATGGATTTTGTGGTAAGTGAATCCTAACCCACGCTCCAGTGATCGAGACTTCTCGTATGACTTGGCAATTGTGCCTCAGGAAATTCACTCTTCAACAAATTAAACAGAAGATCAAATGACAATATTGACCAACCCTCAATAGTTTTAATGTGCAGCAACTTCACAATGAATGATAGCTTTGAGAAATTTTTGCACCCTTGGAATAGTGGACGTCGTGCATCATCCTATAGTTTGTCAATGGAAAAATAAGGGTTCGCATCTGTTATAGGTGGTTAAGCTCTAGGTTCGGTGTTGGTTGAGGTTGTATCAAAGAGCTTGCCTTCCCTAATGTCACCTACCAGCTGCTCCATGTCATCAATGTATTCGTCTTGATCAGTACTAGATGAGGCACAGTTATTGTCATCACTTAAATTCAAATCTCCTCCTCCCCATGAAAGATCCAGTAGTCGTAATTTGGATTAATCTCATTTATGAACAAATGGGTTTCAACCTCAGGGAAAGTGAGGAATATATTATTATAACACGAATGACATGGGCACCGAATGCGGTTAGTGCTGACTGCGTGGCTTCAGGCTAGTGTAAGGAACTGTTCAACGGCTTCAACGTACTGTGTTGACATAAGTCTATCATTCAGGTGCATCCAAATTTTGTCCATCTAGATAACATAGAAGTCATTTATTAGCACTAACTATGAAGAGGACAAAGTTACAGTGATGTCATGGATAGGCATCTCCGTCACTGTCCCAACATATTATATGATGTCCAATGTATAGTTGATAGTCAGAATACTTCCACATGCCCATCCTAGTCATGTAGTTTAATGAAAGTTAGTTTCATGATCTTGTATATACCACTACATGGCTAGGCAGCGTCAACAAGCAAACACAACATACACGAACACAAAAAGAAACAGATGTAAGGTACGACCTAGTCTCATATGAACACTCTATTATTCCAAAACAAGCAGGAATAACAACATGCACATGCTGACTTTCGAACTACATAATTTCCATAATTGTATCCATAGACAAAATATAAACATAGTTATAGCTAAAGCATATTGAACAAAATATGCTAGCACGCACGCAAACACGTATACTTTAGTTTTGACAAGTCGAGTTACTTCATTTGAAGCCATGAATTACATTCGCTATTGTAATGGGAATAAGCACCAGCATGTCTAAATTAGCCACGATATGTACCTTGAACAGAAATGTCAAAACTTTGATGTGTCTTTCAGGTTTTTGTTATAGAAAAATCCCAAACAATTTGCCTATGAAAAATATAGTCGATCAGACATAAATTTGTATCAATACAGAGTAACAACAATGAATGAGTTTAATAACTTACACGGTATATGGATGGATATAAGAAATGAGTTTATTTAGTATGTTAGAAGAAGCTGCAGATTCAGTCTCATTGGTTATAATAGTTTAAGATAACTAATTTTTATCAATATTCATTCATAATATTATAAGTCGATTTCCTAGTTTAAAACGTTGTTCCCACGTAAAACTTTGGTCATATAAAAAAATAACAAGGTTTGCTTGGATAAAGATGACATGACCAAGGGTTGAATACCCTGTAGGCGTAAAGAAAGATTTTATGCCTTTCAAACGTCAAACCTAAAAACATCCCTCTATTATATGATCAGCCATTCATTGCAAAAGTTTTGTATTTCGTAGTGGTTAAAATTCTAAAACATGTTTTATTGCATGCTACCTAGCTCAATGAGAGGCAAAATTCAATTGTGTGTTTGGCTACCTTATTCGATGCCATTTCATTTCATATGATCCCTTTGAATACCCTGTTCAGAGGGCCCAATGAGTATTTTGCACGTAGTTGCCACTAAGCATATACAATTTTCAACTACAGTGCTCAATGGAGAATAGACTGAGAGAGAAATGGAAGCATGTTTGAAATTAAAGCTTCCTCTATGAATCGCCTTATTGTGATTGCTTCCTCAAAAGATTACAACGTTAAAAATTAATTTTGTTAAAAAACTTCAAACCAATATTAATTGCTCTTAGAATGAAGCTAAAATCTGTTGTTGCAGGTCATATAAACATTGATGATGCAGAAGAATTTAACAGCTTAAGGAAGCAGATGTCTATGATAATAACAGATGAGGAAGGAAAAATATTAATACTGTGTAAAGGTGCTGACAGGTTTGTGACCATCACACAACACCGTATGTGTGATTATTTCCTTTGATGACCCCTATCTCATGTCCAATCGAAAGCATGTTGGAAGCCTTCCCACGAATGGTAGGGAGTTTGAATAGGAGAACAGGGAGAATGTTAACGAGTATGGTGATGCTGGTCTGAAGATTATAGCAGTAGTTACTGCAGATTAGGAAACGTTGATTGATGGAGTAGCAGAGAATATTGAGAGGGATCTAACTCTTCTTAGACAACTGATCAGCAAAACACTATCCAAAATGGAGTTGGTTGGTGTACACTAATTTCCACTGAAGTAAAATAAAAATTTATTTGAACATGTAAAAAGGTGTTCCCAATTACCCCTTCTCTGTTATAGAGTGGGGGTCCTAGGACATGAAGTTTCTTCTGTTGTGAAAATCAATGTATTAATTGCATTGAAAAGCTTGCCCAAACAGGAATTAAAAGTTGGGCTTGGACTGAAGACAAGATGGAGACTGAGATATGGCCTGACTTATTATAATATTATACCCCCCCTGAGGTGAGACCTACTTCTCATACAGAATTCTGAGATATTAATGTTGTGCAACAACCATGTAGAATTTTCCTTGTAGTCAGGAATTCACTATCATTGATCAACTGCCATAGAAAGCACAATGCAATGGAAAACAATAAGTATTGTTGCCCATGTCAGCCATCTAAGTTAGCCTCCTATACCTATATTTTATCAATATAATACGACCACAAAAAGGCTATAATCATTTGTACTGTAAAAGGTAACAGCAAATACCAACAATGATCCCAGAGTATCAGCAGTGGGATACATTTTCTGAATGTGGTGTTCACAATGACCAGCAACCCTTCAAGCAACTCATATAAATGTAACTTGTTCTGAAATAAAAATGCATGCAATGGCAGCATGTTTGTAAGCCTTTTTTCCCAACAAAATGTGTAAATTTTATTCATATCCCCAAGCATTAATGTTCTACAAAATTTGATTTCTAATAATAAAAAACCTTCACAAACACGTCATAGCGAAAGACAATTAAATCGACAAAAATTTAACAAAGTGGCGTAGGTTGCCCGAAGAACTTGGGCCTTAATATTATGACACTGATGAATGCTTTCAAACAGTCTAAAATCATCAACTTAGACGTCCATGCATAAACATGCCGCATTCTATGATACTCACACTACAATAGCCCTTCGATAAGGCTAATTAACACAAAAGGATGCAATATGTAGAGGTATAGATACACAAAGGATACATAAACAGTTATTTGGTGCTAACCAACAAAAGTGTTTTCGGATATAATATCGCCATTTACAAAACAAGCAGCATGTCTAAATGAATATGATCCCATCCGCTTGGGGAAAAATGCAAGACCAATTGATGGGTGATTAATGGATGCATGGACGTATTGGAGGACAGTTAAGGTATGAAATCCATTTCTGAAACTAGGTTGAGTTGGGATTTTTGTAGTAGGAAAAGCAATACCTTACATGAAAGGTAAGAGTTGGATGTCATTAACGATTGAGCCCCAAATTGATTGCAGAAAGGGAATGGTCATCACAGATTTCATAACAGAGCCCTTCCTCCTACTCTTTTTCTTTCATTCACATGAATCTTCATCCAACTAAATCATAGCAACGAGAATTAAGGGCTCGACAATGTAGAAATTAAAAAACAATTCAAGCATATATATATTAAGTACTATATATATATATATATGCACTCAACAGAGCCTGAGAGGCTACAGTGTCGAGAAATAATTCAAGCAAATTCATAGTAAGATCGAACATATTGTCATGGCAAAAACCAGCTTCTCATCTCATTCAGAACATCAAACGCAATTGTGGGTTGGAGTGTTTGGTCATGGAAGAACTATGCATGACAACCTTGGAGGAGGAAAAGGTAATCTTCTCCTTGTTGCTCAATCCATATTCTCAGGGAAATATATATTAGTATAAACTGCTTCATGGAAGATTGTGCTTCTCATCAAGTTGGGTTGATTTTGCAGTTGCTCACATACTTCTGTGGAAGAACAAGAAATTATCCGCAGCAATCCTAATTGTGTTGACATCGGTATGGTTTCTTTTGAAGTTGTAGAGAACCAACTCATTACTTTTCTCTGTCACATACTGATCACCGCAATGACTCTTATTTCTGTCTAAGTCTAAGGTTGCAGGAGTACTGATCTATTGGTGATCACTGAAATGATCAGTTCCCAAGTTTGAGATTCATTGTCTAGAAATAGCATCCTTAACTTGTTTTGGCTTATGCTGTATTTCAATGTTTATGCTATCTCAGGCGACCACCGAACCTCTTTTCTTTCACATTTACATTACTTTTTTTTTTTTTTATCACTTTCCCGTCAACAAAGATGGACCATTTCTCACCCACTCTACGGTTTTCTTATTCACTATTTCCATACTTTGCGTACATTTGTCTCTGAATGGCCCTCAGAATTGACACGCGGTGCAATTTAATTCCTAGCTTGCCCGAGAAGACCAACTGTTTGATAAATTTATATAGTGTACTATACAACGAATTATAGCCTTGTCCTTGTTTATATTAGTGTCCTTCACCCGAGAGTTCAGAGAATTGCTTGCAATTTCAACAGAGAAGAGAGAGTGAGTGAGAGAGATTGAACATAGATGGTGAGGGAATGGAAGGAAGCAGCATGAGGGGATGGAGGGAGCAACGCTGAAAGCTTAAGCAACAGCAGTGCAGTTTTGATTTTCTGGGGTGCGTTGGTCATGCTTTCTCTGATTACAGCTATGATCTTTGCCTCTGCAGATGGTGCATCCAAAGACAGACTCTGCAGCCCACACCGATACCAATGGCACAGCTTGTGCTGCCAGCTATGGTGGAGGCTGCGGTGGTTGATTACTCTTTCCCATCATCAATCGCTCTCTGCATCGATCATAAGAGGCACGAGAATGAGATTCAGAAGTGATATGATATCTGTTGCCAAGCATTGCTTCCTTTTTGTTTTGAAGTTATTCATGTTAGAGCTATTGTTGGTTTTTTCCAACCATTTTGTTAGATACTGCAATCCAGAAAAATTTGGAGAGCAGAAACGAGCAAATTTATGTAACAGTAATATGTCAATGCATGAAATTCTTCAGTGTTGTTGATTAAATGGATTGCCTTCCAATTATATATATACCAACTTTGATTCATATTATAAAGGACATGTTTCACACCACCAACCATATAGGTGACCTGCAGCAATGAAGAGGCGGCGCTGGTTGCCTTGGGTAGACTCTGATGCTTAAGTCAGTAACAATATAAGAATAAGTATATGAAAAATGAAGATGAAAATGTTTCTTACCTCTCGTGGGTTATTTATAGAGAGACATGAGCGTGGCGTATCCTTCGTGATCCCTTGTAAACTAGGGGTTGATATCTCCTACTTTGTAAGAGTTATCTTCCCTAGGATGATCATGTATAACCGTAGGCCAGATCTCTAACTTTGTAGGGGTTGTCTGCCACGTAGCCACGATGACGGGCCTAACTTTAGGCCTGCTTCTTAGTCGCGGGCCTAGGCAGCTAGGGGGATTCAAATATCCCCTCCAGATATCTGACATGTCTGAACGAAGTGGATCAAAATGAAACTCCAAATTTTCCCAGAGGAAATAGAAACGAAATGCTAATTCTGTCTGGGGATTGAACGCCACAACACTTTTCCTTGATCTTGTGCGCTGTCATTGTCTTTCCCTAATGAAATTGCATTTGATCTATTAACAAAAGAAAGAGAGAAAAGGGGAAGGAAAAAATCTTCCCATGACCATCAAACCATGCACACACCTTGCTCTTACTTTATCCTATCCCCATCTGATCCGGATGTCTTTTAGCATTTTATTGGGGCGTGACAACGTTGCTTCTTTGAGAACAAAAAAGGTGTAAATAAATAAATAATTATATTCTTTTCAACTCTCAAAGATAAGCAAACGGTCTAAATATTATTAACACGTAGAAATTAATTTAGGAAGTGCTTTTGTAAACATATGTATAAATTAAAGTGCTTATATCAACGAGTAAGTTTAACCTCTTATATCAGCTAGGCCATCTAGGCCTCCTGAATACGTAAACACAAGAAAGTGATTAATTGATATTATATTTTATTTTGAACAAAATAGGAATCATCTTATTTTGCTGAGTAAGGTATAATATTTTGTAGCACCCTGGCCCAGCACCAAGCTCAAGCTATATATGAGCTCTATCAAAAATTTTAGGATTAATATGTATGGAAAGCCTTCTTGGTATTTTGTAATGAGTAATTTTGGAATAAGATACGGACTCAAAATTTACTTGATATTTTGTAATGAGACTCAAGGATCACGTCTCCTTCCACTAGGATCACGTCTCCTTCCAATACTACTGCAGCTTAAAATTTATTTAAAAAAATTTATTAGAGGTTAAGTCGAGACCCACAACTCACGAAAAAAGCCTAAAAAAATTCATGTAGGCCTTGTAAGTTATAAGTAATCACAGTTAGTAAAATTGTGATTTGAATTTTTTAGTACTGCAGCTTCATGGCCGTCCCATCTGTTGAGTATTAATGCTAGGATCAGATAACTTCAACATTTCACATGAATGATTAATAAAGACTATATAAGTTTCTACAAATTTGACAAAACCAAGAAAGATGGAATAGCGGTCTACTTGGATGGATGGATACATGCCTCGAAGTTTCCAAGCTGCTTACAAAATACAGACACAAATGTCAAATTTTGATACTAGGAAAATTCTAGCCGGGCCCTAGCTAGGGGGGAAGACTTAGAATATCATGATGCACCAAGAATTGACAAGTTTATAGCAAATTTTATTCAAGGAAGAAGACAATAACTTATGTCAAGTTCATGCACATGGGTTGATACTTGATTGTTTGCCGATGGCTGTGGCGTGTAAGGTTAGAGGTGACAAGTTTGGGGAACAACAAAGTCAATTAATTGAATCTTTCAATGGACAGACGACAAAGTCAAGGTTCTTCAACCTATAAAATATTAACACCTCATCTATTCAGTCATAGCAAAATACAAGTAACAAAATCTACAGTATTAGCAAACTGAGAAAAAGAAAACAGAAAGGAAAAAATAGTGAAGTTTTTCTTTAGCACCAAAAACAGTAAAAATGCCAAGTACTAGTCCTAAAAATTGTTAATGAAACCATTTGAATGCAGCCACCTAACTCGTTAGCGAGGTTCGGCATTGGTTAATGTCACCTCATTTATAGAACAAAATCCTTCTGCAACTGATTTTAAATCATGGGAAGTTGTTCTGAAAATGAAAGCAGGTTGTTTGGGAGAAGGAAGAGTGGTTGCATCAGTACTGAGCATAAGCAAAACTTCCAACATATCTGGTCGATCTCTAACATCTTCTTGCACACATAACAGCCCAATTTGAATGCTTCTCAAGACTTCATGGGGAACATATGACTCATTTATTGATGAATCTATGTTCAAGGCTCTATCTTCTCTCCATAGTTCCCAGACCTGTGTGGTTCATAGCATTATGAATAAAAGGTTGTATTATAAAGGATTTAGATCCCCTAGAAACTCTAGTATCAAGAGTGCTGAGAGAGAGATAAAATCTAAAGTAGACCTTACAACATTTATCGAGTATATAATATTGTCCAAAAAATTCACTCGGACAATAATAAATGTTGTAAGACTTATTTTACATGTATATCTCTCCCATGCTTGAAGACTTTGAGTTTTAATAAGAATGCTAAGGGATCTAAATCTAAGGATATACGTGGTGAGTATTGTTATTTCTAGTTACTTACATGCCCTATCAAAGTTAGGGAAGGGTGCTCCATATAAGAACCACTATTCTTCTTGCCACTTACGATCTCCAATAATATTACACCAAAACTAAAGACATCTGATTTTGTCGAAAATTTTCCAAACACTACATACTCCGGTGACATATAACCACTGCACAAGAATTGTGTCAAAGTTAATCTTAACGTCATTGCATACGAACAATATAAGAAGGCAACCTTAAAATTTTCGAAGTGCTTAAAAATTGGAGCAGTTTTAAGTGTGGGAATATGTTTGCATATGATACTCACTATGTTTCGACAACTCTGTTTGTCTTGTCTTGAATTTGGTCCCCCTTGAGTATGCGAGCCACACCAAAATCTGAAATTTTGGGGTTCATCTCATCATCAAGAAGAATATTGCTTGTTTTAAGATCCCTATGGATAATTCTCAACCTCAAGTCGTAATGAAGATACAAAGTCCCACGAGCAATCCCAATGATTATTTCAAAGCGTTTGCTCCAATTTAGAGATGAACTTCTTGTAGGATCTATAACAATTTTGTTGCAGGAACACTCAAAATGGTGATTTCAATAGTAATTTGTATGTGGTTCTATGTATATAGACAACAAAATAACGTGTGTGTGTGTGTGAAGGGAATAAATTTTTAGAAACAAGACATACCAAAAATAAAGAAGTTCAAGCTTTTGTTGGACATGTACTCGTAAATCAGCATCTTTTCTTCCCCTTGAATGCAACAACCTATCATTTTGAAAAGATTTTTGCGTTGAAGTTTTGCAATCAACTTAACTTCATTTTTGAATTCTTCTATTCCTTGTCCTGAACTCTTGGATAGCCTTTTTACAGCTATGTGTTGTCCATTAGGTAATTGACCTTGACATGATTTGTCAATCTGCTCCTTCAGTTCCAATTAACCCCTTGACACCCTCATTGCTACAGAATATTAAAGAACTTGAAATACAAAAAAACTTGCAAGATAGCAATCATGAATTGTCACTGTATATACCTTAAAAACAGGGCCAAAACCACCTTGCCCAAGTTTATTGGCTGGAGAGAAATTGTTTGTGGCAGCAACTATGCAGCTTAGATCGAAAATGGGTTGACCAAGGTTTGAATTACTGTCCTCGAGCTCATTTCCCTCCAAAAAGCCTTTGGTACCAGTAAAATTTACTGACTAAATGTGCAATTTTCTCTTCACTGCCCTAAACGTATTGGGAGAGTTTGTTTAATACAAATTGGAATAAATAGAGCATTTAAGGAACTTTCATCAAGTGGAAAACTATTCTAAATAACTCCTGACATATGGGAACTTTTGTTTCGACTTATTGGAACACACACACACGTGTGTGAAAAAATACCATGCAACCAACTTTATTTACCTCTCGTTTTCTTCTTCTTCCTTAGCCATATATGGGCTAGTAAAATTACTGGCAACAATGGCATAACAATGGACATTACTACCAAAGCCAGCCTCCCCTTATTCCCAAGAAAACCTCCAGACTTCCTTGTATTCTTGGCTGAAAGGAAAAAGAAGGAAATAAGAAAAGTAATGTTGTTTTTTTCCATCTTAATTTTAACATCCTTAATTATACTAGTTAATATGACACATATTAAATGGTTTCATAGGTCAACCACTTCGATGAAAATTTGCATAAATTATAACAAGGATAAAAAAACAACATTTCTCTTGCAAAAGAAAGAAGCATACCTAAATCTGCCGCATCCACATGAACATATACACTTTGGTCCCTCTCATCATGATGCCCTTCTTGAATATCCATCAACTCTCCATACCAGTGCAAGCAATTAGTTTCTTTCCCATCATTCAAGCTTGTAAAAGCTGTGCAAGAACAATTCCTCAAGCAAACTTGCTTGCACGCTTCATAGCTCATCATACTCAAATTCATCTGACCTGCGACAGGCGAAAACGGAGGCTTCACACGCTCCATCTTCACAAACCCTTCTCCATTCCCACACATAGACAAACCCGACTTCTTTCTTACACAACCCAGCTCAGAACCTTCTCTGAGATACCATTGCCTCGGAGACTTTGGCTCATACCCTGGAAGACATGAACATTTGAAATCAAAATCGTTTGGGTTACAAATACTATACGCACCACACTGTCCATACTTGTGACACCGATATATAAGTGTAGACCAGAACTCATTCCATTGATATTCGCCATCATTCCATACAAAACTATGGAGCAATCCAGAGTTGTCTACCACTAATCTTGTGATGATTGTGGAGTCATCAAAGAAGTATTGGTAAGATATCTCATCTCCATTGTTGATGTAATTGATCTTATAATTGGTTTTTATTGTAGAGGGCATCCATGGCCACGGTCCAGTCTGCCAATATGGGATCGAACCCTTGTACAAGAAGAACTGTGGTGCCTCAGTAAGATCTAGCTTAAAGATACAGTCCCCAGTTCCGGGGTCATCTCGGGACTTCCAAGATGTTAAGAATCTGTCAAGCCCGGTTCTCTTATTCAAACCAATCGGCATGTTTGGCAGCAAAGTGTCTGTCGGATAGTCAAAGCTTTGCCATAACACCTTTTTGTTGTTTTCCTGGACCAGTACTAGGTTTCCTGAATCCAAGAGTTGAGCTACAGTGGAGGCTTGCCCTTGAACTGAAATATTTGTAGACCAGAGAGAACGGTTAAATCTGTCATGGAGAACAAGGTTTCCATCCTTGTTGATTGAGAGAACACCCGAAGAATCATTAAAAGGATCATTCCTATTTGCAACCCACACCAGAGTTTGTTCTGTCACTTTGGCAAACCAAATACCAAGATAACGATAGCTAGAGTTGGTTGAGCTGAAGAAGCCAATGGAGAAGTTCTTTTCTTTGGATATCAAAGTTTGGCCGTCTTTGATGGATTGGTTTTGTGTTAAGGTTTCAGAGGAATTGCAAAATGGGAAGAAGAATAGAAAGAGTAAAATCAAAATCTTCAACATCTTGTCAGAATGCTTGTGTATTGCGTCTAACGATAATCAGCTCCCTTTTGACCCCTCTTTGAAACATCCAAATTCCATCTCAAAAGTGAAGGATGCCGCCTAACCTAAAATGAAAACCGATAATTCCATTATTAAAGTCGGCCTTTGCTGCTTTACTTTATAGCCTAGTCCTGTTTTTAGGTACGTAGACTCTCCCTCCTTCCATTGAAAAGTCTGAAAATAAGTCATCAAGTTGCTGATAGGCCAGGTATGGCCATTCGTGTTCGTGTGGTCCAATTTCAACCAGGGATCGATTTACAAGGAATAAAAGTCTCTTGTTGGAATTTTTAAGATGAGTAACTCTATGTATAGTTGCGCAAGTATCGCATAATCGTTTTAGAAAAAAAAAAAAAATTATTTTATTTTTTTTATGTGAATATCATATTTACTCATATGTTTTGAAGAAATTGCATAGCGCTTGCGCACTCTACTACTATAAATATCATTTCTATTCGGTGTTTTTTTAAATAAAATCTTCAATAAGTTTTGGAAGAAATTTCACGTAGGAAATAGAGAAGGAATTAAGCGTGTGCATTTAGAGCAACCATAATGGGTTTATCATTTTGGGATTTATATCTACTTTACAATAAAATTAATTTTAAATTAGTTTGTATAAAACCCATTTGTAGTTAAAGCATTTCTATTTGAATAAACTCTATACATCTACTTATAAAAATTTTGTTGTTTCTTTTTCTTTTCCTTTATTTCTTAATTTGTATTTCTCACAATCACATTATTTCCCTTGAAGATAATAATGACAAAAGGTACTCTTGAATAAATAAATAAAACTTTTTATAAAACACGATAAAAGCTACAACATTATGAGAATATTTCTATTTTAATTTTAATATAGATAAAAAAAAATCATGATAAAAAATTTATAAAAAAAACCTAGAGATCAGAAGCATGCCACACGCCTCACTAGTTTCCATCACTATCTCCAAACATGTTTTAGAACTGTTCTATGTCAACGTTGGCTTCTTTGAGAACTCAAGAATTTTTAATCAAATTAAATTCTTCTCAACTTTCACGAATATGCAAAGCATCCAATAGTCACTTTCTTACTCAATTCCTTGCAAATTCTACCCACTATACTTATTATCTAAAAGGGAGGTTCAAGACCCAGATCTTGAAGTGCCAGGTCTATATAAAAATCCTATAAAAGTAAGTTTACACAAACGTGGTTTAAAGCGATACGTTAAATTTACTTCACAACAAAAGATATTTTATAATCTAAATGTATCATATCAAGTCACATCAATTTATAAAATATATATATATAAGACCAAACCAAGCATTTCTCTTAATTGATATGAATTAAAAAGAAAAATGTATTTATTGATACTTTTCTTTTTCGACCAGTTGACAAATGTTACGTACATTACTTAGACGTTGTGCAATATATTCATTTTGAAAAAAATTAGAGTTTATTAATAAAAAATTAATTTTTTTTATGTAGATTTTATATTTTCTCACTTATTTTAAAAGGAGTGTGCGGCTTTGCATAAGCCATAACTGCAAGAAAAATACTCTAGCCATAAAAGGATTATACAAAGTAATCTCACAAACTGACGTGATTTAATATGACTCATTAGATTATAAAATTATATCTATTGTAAAATAGATCTAATAGATCATTAAAAAAATCATATCAATTTATAGAATAACTTTTGTGTTCTAACTCATAATCGCAAACATGAGTTGACATAAAGGATGGTCACAGCAGCATGTTATTTACCTGGAAGAGAAGCTGTTTTTGTGGGCATGACAGCTGATCAAAACAGCTTCTGATCTCTGTTTTCACTCCTCTTTGAAAGATCCGAATTTCATCTCAAAAGGGAAGGATGCCTAACCTGAAATGAAAACCTATAATTCCATTATTAAAGTCAACCTTTGCTTGCAAATTCTACCCAATATACTTATTATCTAAAAGGGAGTGCATGCATGACTCTGATCTAAAAGTCTTACAAAAGTAAGTTTACAAATTGACGTGGTTTAAAGCAATACGTTAAATCTACTTTACAACAAAAGATATTTTATAATCTAATGTACCATAATCATTATTTTAATATAAAAATCATTACATTTTTTAGAGATCTCAAAAAAAATATTTTTAAAATAATTATATTCAAACAAGTAAACAACTTTTCAATTCTACCTATTCACTTTCACAGACTCCAGTATAATATTTATTTAAAACACATATTCCAACTTTTTATCTCTCTGTCTCCTAAAACTATCTCAAAAAAATTCTCAAGATTGTCCAATATTTTCAAACTTTTTTTTTTTTATATAGCCAAAATAACGTAAAGTTTGCCGGAACCTATAAATAAAGGTTTATAGTATAAATAATTTATATAATTAATTTGGTAATGCTACCTTGGTTGTTGAAGGTGATTTCCAGGCTTCCAGCTTGTACGGGATAGAGGTTAGTGTATATAATTTTTTTTTTTTTTTTTTTGTCAAGTCAAAGTCAACCTTTTGTTCTGTGCTGAGTGTTCCACTACTTCCATGCACGTACGTGGAGCTTACTCGGTCATGTTGGCTTGCACTATTCTTAACAATCTAGAACAGACGAATTGTTCCATACGAAGAAGAAATTGAATCAAACAAATGAGAAAAAAACAAAAAAGGAAAGAAAATAATCGTTACGCTGTTTGGATTAACTGTCAAATTAATTTCTAGGAATTCATGTTTTATATTTTTACAATAAATCTTTTAAATTTTACAAAATTTGTATTTTAAGACTTTTATACCACATTTAATGATAATTTTCTTGTTTGTTTTTTGATAGAAAAAATTGGTTTTGATAGGAATGGAAGATTTACTTATCATTGTCAGTTAAGTACGTACTTTCCAATCAAGAGAGTGGAAATTAAAGTTGGTTGAGCAAAAATGATGTTCACAAAACTACCGAGAGAGATAGATAATTGTTGGATATTCTCGAAATATGAATATGTGGTACTCATTGTTACCACTTATTTTAAAAGTTTGAATTTTCATTTTTTTTGTTGGTTTAAACTTTTAGATCAAATGGTAGTTCTGCATGAAATTACAATAGAAATCTTAAGTTTGAACTCTGATTTTGCGCTTTACTCCCATTTAATAAAAAACTCCACTTGTTTTATTGAGAGTGAGATCTGGTTGACTTGCAATTGAGGTAGAGTATTAAGATATAATTTAAAAAATTAAATCTATTTTTTCTATTAGTTTTAGGTGGTTTGGATTTAAAGATGAGTTGAGATGGTTTGTAAATAGTAGAATAAAATATTGTTAGAATATTATTTTTTAATATTTTATTATTTTAGGATTTGAAAAAGTTGAATTGTTTATTATATTTTATGTGAAAATTTATGAAAGTTGTAATGATAAGATGAGATAAGTTGAAGTGAGTTTTGAATCCAAACCACCATTTAAACTTTTGTAATAAGTAATGGTTTAATAAAAAAGTAATGTTATATACAAACTTAGGCTGCAAGCCTATTTATTAAAGTGTTTTGCTATATATTAGCCATTATTCACCCCCATACCCTATACCTACAGCTTTTTTTTTTTTTTCATAGGGTGTGGGGTAGTGAATAGTGGCTGATGAGAAGAATTATTCTTTATAAAATGTAGGACTCGCCAAAAATAGTTGAATTCAAGTCACTTTTCTTAGCAAATCAAGATCCCTTCAAATTCTTGCCCAAACTTGAGAGTCTCAAGTCGGAGAGAGATAGTCATATGGAGTTGACCCTACAATATTTATTACTTATTTAATGTTACCCAAAATATTGATATGGGCAACAAAAAATGTTGTAGGACCCACTTCATATGTCACTCTCTCTCACACTTGAGGCCCTCAAGTTCGGGCAAGAACTTGAGGTAATTTTTTTCCTTCCTTGACAAAGGCTTCATGCAGATCATGCAATTTGTGTTCTCATGACAAAGTTATCATATCAAATTAGAAGAAAGATCCTCAAGTTTTTGCCCGAACTTAAGGACCCTAAGTGACAAAGAAATCAACACAACTAAGTTTTATAGATCAAGAATTTTATAGAACCTTGATCTGTCAAGCCATGTTTATAATGTCGTATTTGAATCAACCATTAATCCAACTCATTTGCTTAAATGAGGCAAATCTCTCGACCTTAACTTGACATATTTCAATAAACAAGTTAAACATCTTAACCTAGCTATTAACTTCTTATTGTGTCAACAATGATCAATGTTAATTTTAAGTATATATCTTTTTCATATTCTAAATCCAAAATAAAGTTTAGGCATTCTAGAATGGCAGCTCAAGATCACCAAAAATCAATATGTAACCACTTCGATCGACAGTCCAACTTCTCATTGGTTAGGGGTCAAAGATTTGGAAAGAAAGCAAACCAACATGGGGAACGAATAAAAAGAGATAGGCTTTTGGGTTCCAATAGCATATCAGTAATGATTACTAAAGCATGAGCTATCTAACCCTACTTACCTGTGACTAATATGATTGATCCATTAACTGGACAAGCCAATAGCTCATGCCCACATTATGCTTTTGGACACTCGACAGAATAGCGATTATTCTGCAGGCTAGTTTCAACAGATAATTCACAAGAAAAAAGACAATAGAATCGTCCAAAAACACAACGAAAACACCTCTGATGTTCAACTCAAAATAATCAATATTCAAGAATTGACGAAATCAACCCACAAGCCAGGCTATAATAGCTAAAAAATCGACTGTATTGAAATTTTACCAAAAATAGCAAAATCTCAATAATCATGCCAAAATTAAATACATAATAAAAGAAGTAATCTGTCAAAAACCTAAACCAAATTGAGTTCAGAATCACTTCCAAAACAGTAGATGAAATATTACCATCAAAGGCAACAAATAACTAAAAATAGGAAATCAGAGGGAAAAACAGTAGAATTTAGCCTTGAAAATGATTCACACCAAGCATAGCTGGGTTCTAACAATTCAGCATCATCTAACTCGGATCTTCCTGCACCAGTCGCCCCAGGTTGGAAAGAACTCGTCCTCGAGTTCATAGTAGCTTCATCAAGGTCCACAAAACAAGGGCTCAAGTGTTTCACATTAAATACATCAGAAGTCTTCAAATGGCTGAGGAGTCGTAACCTGTAGGCATTATCATTGATCTTCTATAGGATCTCACAGGATCCAATCTTCCACTCTTTAAGCTTATTATACTCTCCAACAAGAAAATGATCACGAATTAATACTACCCAAACAAAATCACCAACATAAAAAAGTACCTAGTGACGATGACTATCTACTTGAACCTTGTACTTGGCATTGCTCTCGTGAATGCCCAGCTTCACTTGATCATGGATGCCTTTAAGATATTCTGTCATCTCATCTGCCTTGTGATTCAAACGACCTACACGTGGAATGGGGGCTAAGTCTAGCACACCGGAAGGGTTCTGACCATAGACAATCTCAAATGGACTCAGTTGTGTGGTTTTGTTCTTGGATCTGTTATAGGCGAATTATACTTGGAGAAGAGCCAAATCTCATTGCTTTGGTTTAGTTCTAGCCAAACTTCTCAAAGATTGCCCAAACTCCTGTTCACCACCTTAGTTTGACCATCTGTTTGGGGGTGGTAAGCGCAATTGAAGTTCAACTTGGTCCCCAGTTTCTCCCATAAGCTCTTCCAAAAATGGCTCATGAACTTGGTATCACTATCTGAAGTGATTGACAGGGGAACACCATGTAAACGAACAATCTCTTTGAAATAAATATGAGTGATCCGAGCAGCATCCATTGTTTTCCTGCAAGCTACAAAATGGGCTATCTTGGAAAACTTGTCAACCACAACCAAAATAGAATCCATGGATCGTTGGGTACGGGGTAAACCCAGCACAAAGTCCATACTTACATCAAGCCAAGGAGCCTCAGAAACAGGCAAGGGGGTGTACAGGCCTGCATTGGTGAGAACCCCCTTGGACCGTTGACACACATAACATTGCTCCACATAATGAGCCACATCATTGGTTAGTTTGGCCCAATAGTAATCAGAGGAAATCAGGGCCAACGTCTTATCTCGCACAAAATGACCCCGCTATGAAGTTCACCAATAATCTGCTACCTTAGTGAACAATCTGGGATGCACAATTGTAATCCACAAAATAAATAACCATTATGTAAAATAACTTTCTTGACTATCAGTTACCTCCCAAAATATTCTCCCAAATGGAGTATCTGCTGCATATATTTCACTGAAAACCTCAAATCCTGCAACTCTGGTGGTCATGCTAGTGAGGAGTAATGTATGATGGCTCAGGGCATTTGCTACATGGTTCAGATTTCCTGACAAGTGCCTCAATGAAAATGTGAACTCCTGCAAGTAGGCCACCCGCTTAGCATGTCGCCTGCTCAACTTGTGCTAGCCATTGATATACTTCAAGGCCTCGTGATCAGTAACAAGAATGAACTCCCATTGTACCAGGTAGTGACGCCAATGTTCCAGGGACTGACCTATGGCATAGAACTCTAGGTCATAAGTAGAATAATTCTTCTTCGCCCCTGATAGCTTCTCACTGAAAAAGGTTATGGGCTGTCCCTCGAGACTCAAAACACCGCCAATGCCAACCCCAGATACATCACAATTGACTTCGAACACCTTGTCAAAATCTAGAAGTGCTAAAACTGGCGCATCTGTCATCTTCTGCTTGACTAGTTGAAAACTGGCCTCTGCCTCCTCAAACCGCTGGAAGTCACGTCCCTTGAGGCACTTTGTAATAGGAGCAATCAGAGTGCTGAAGTTTTTGATGAACCAACGGTAGAAGGATGCCAATCCATGGAAACTCCTAACATCGTGCAAGGTCTTAGGTTTGGGCCAACCCAAGACCGCATCTATCTTTGACTGATCTGCATGACAACCATTAGTAGACACAACAAAACCAAGAAAAGTTACATAACTAGTAAAGAAAGAACACTTCTTCTGATTGACAAACAGGTGCTCCGTTCTCAATATGTCAAGAACAGCTCGGAGATGATCAAAGTATGATGCCCATGTCAGACTATAGATGAGATCCTTGAAAAGTTATATGCACAAATATATTATCATTTAGAATATTAAATAATATCAATATAAATTTATTATTTAAATATTACGTATCAAACAATGCTTCTTTATAAGCTCTTTCACATCTTGCTGGACTTTATGCCATGAACTCGTAGCCAAAGGTGCATAAGTCCGTGTAAGAGCACCCACATGCGATGCAAGCCAAGCTACTTGTTGTCCCTCGCCTCCGATGTGTTCGTCAGGAATGTTAATCTTAATTTTACCCACTTTACAATATTTCTCCAATGTCACGCCTCTGCTAGTGTGATTGAGCTGCATTATTGCATATTTTACACATTTAAAACCAATAATTTTTAATTGTTTTATTATTTTATCATTGGTTTTAGATGGAAAAATTGATTAAGAGGCATAAATCCAAGTTGTGAATTAAATTGATTAAAAGCATAGTTTATGTTTGATTTTATAACTTGTGATTTATTTGGGCAATAAGTTCTTCACATGCACAACACACTCTTAAATTTTATTTTTCATCTCTTGTTTAATTTTATTTTCTTTATTTTATTTTATTTTATTTTATTTTATTTGTCTAAGTTTTATTTTTATTTTTATTTAATCTTGCTTGTCTAATTTTTATTTTATTTTATTTTATTTTTTTTTAATTTAATTTAATTTTTATTTAATTTTATTTTGTTTTCTGTTTTTCAGATTCACCTAAACGACATGTAGTTTTTCTTAAACGGAAAAACGACATGTCGTTTACCTCTAGAAGCCAAAACTGTCGTATGCTAAACGACAGGTCGTTTTGTCAATTGATGAAAACGACTTGTCGTTTTACTCTGTAATTGAATTTCGTCCTCGGCTAAACGACGTGCCGTTTTGTCAATAGACGAAAACGACACGTCGTTTTCAGTCGTCTTCAACCTCCCGCACCTCTGTCTCGAGCTACAGTGCCACCGTGCACAGCAGCTTCGAGCTGCCACCGTGGGCCGTCCTCCGCCCACCTGCAGCCACCAGCAACCAAGACGACGCCGGCGATCAGTCCTCCGCCCCATGCACGGCCAGTCCGACGCCACGGCAGCCTCATCCAACCTCCACGGTGCAGTGCCCTCCGCACGTTCACGTCGCTGCCCATGCACCCTACAGCCATGTCTGCATCACCACGAGCACAGCGGCACTACCCAGATATGCTGCAACAGAATAATAAAAGAAAAAGAAAGAAAGAGAGAGACGGGCAGTGCATGCGGGAAAAGAGACGAAAACAGAAAAAGAAAGAAAAAAAGAAAGAGGGAGAAGACGGGGCCGAGCTGGAAGATTCCTTCAGTTGGTTTTCACGTGGGCAGCAGCTGACCTCAAGGAGAAAAGCAGCAGCTGGTGCAAGCGGGAACAGAAGCATGCAGGCGGACGAATGTGCTGGAAACGAAAACAGAAAGAAAAAAATAATAATAAAGAAAAGCAGAGAGATGGAGACGCACACGGAAACGAAAAAAAAAAAGAGAGAGAAAAGAAGCATGCGGCCGACGAGAAAAGCAACGAAAAGAAAAAAAAAAAAAAGGGTCGAGGCAGTGCATGCGGGAAACAAGTCTGATCATGCACATGGTACATCGTGGGGTTGGCAGCAGCTGGCCTTTTGTAGCTGAAGGTCTCTTTTGAAGCCTATATAAGGCTTGTAGATGAATGAGAAATAAAGGCAGATGTTAGACGCCCAGTAGAGTCTGGGTGGGTGAGACACCCAGTAGAGTAGTTTAGGAGTAGTCTGTAGATTTTTAGGAGAAAGTGCAGATGAAGTGAGGGAGTTCGGTGATGCAGTTGAGAGCCTAAATGGACCAACTGTGTTATCGAACTGTTCTCCTTTATCTGTAGTCTCCACTTTTATTTTATTTTATTTTTTTATTTTAATTTATGTCCTTTATTTTTTTAGCACTTTTAATTCTTGCAATTGATTGGTATTGTTATTAGAAACTTTGATTATCTATATATTTCTCTTGATTCATTGTGATTTTCGAATACAGTGAATGCTTAAAAAATCCCTGTGATAATCAATTGGACTTATAGATATCTCTACCATCAATCCTGCACTTTTATTTTAGATCAACAATAAAATTCATATTGTGAGTTTGATTAATTGATTGGTATTATTAGAAACGTTGATTATCTATATACTTTTCTTGATTCATTGTGATTTCCGAATACAGTGAATGCTTGA
The DNA here is from genome assembly GCA_003123785.1 of Pterocarya stenoptera. Lineage (NCBI taxonomy): Eukaryota > Viridiplantae > Streptophyta > Magnoliopsida > Fagales > Juglandaceae > Pterocarya > Pterocarya stenoptera. The sequence continues at coordinate 100,593 of QEOT01004228.1, forward strand.
GAAATCCTTGTGGTAATCAATTGGACTTGTGAATGTCTCTACCATCAATTATTCAGACTTAACATTTGATGATTAATTTTCTTGGGCTTAATTGATAAATCTTCCAGTTAGACAGAATCATTATTCTAGTCTAACTGAGTTAATTTTATTTTTCAGTACTTTTAATTTCTGCACTTTATTTTACTGTCCTTAATTTTCTGCACTTTAATTTTCTGCAATTTATTTTATGCCATTTAATTTTCCAGCTCATTTAAATTTCAGTCTTTTAATTTCCAGCAATTTAAATTCACTGCCTTGCATTTTAATTTCTTTAATTTGCACTGCATCTCAAACACTCAAATCAACCAAAAAATGAATCTAATTCACGACCAGTAAATCCTCTTTTCACTGCACTCTTTCATCCATTGTACATATCATCACTTTTTATTTTTATTTTCCCATCGTAAATATTCCCACCATTTTACACGAGTTTATTTTTAGCACTTTCCCTGTGGAGACGATCTAGGAATTTATTCTTAATTACTACTCGACACGCTTCTGTACTTGGGATAGCCTTTTGTGCTGCTCATTTCCGAACGAGTCATAGTGCATCGTCAATGACGAGATTGTACTGTTATCTCTATAAAATAATATTTAGTTATTTACCTTATATGAATTATCAATTATCTTAATTGAAAAAATGAGTATTAGTTATTTACCTTGTTCTGTAGAGTCAGTCTCTAATGATGAGTCAAACGGAGAGCTAAGAATAGGTGAAGATGGGATGCGCACTTACTTCCTCTTTGGTGGCATAATTGCAAGAAACTGTATAATGTGAACACAAAACTGGTCAATCATCTATATCAATTTCACCTGTAGATTCACTCTCATCATCATCATTTGTAAATACTTCAGATGACTCAACACTTTGATCAACTGTCGCCTCAACTATTTCAGCCTCAATATCTTCCCTATGTAATGGGATCATCTCATACCGGATCAAATCCATAAATAAGTTAAAGGTAGGTTGACTCTTTTGGTATGCTTCTTGAGTAGATGGATTATCTTCTTCTTCATCTTGTTCCTCCGCCTCATGGATAACGTCATAAATATTTATAGAAGAAAACTTTTATACTACTTGCCATTAATTTCCTAACTGATGATTGTCTAAATAGAATATTTGAAAAGCTTGGGAAGCCAAATAAAAGGATCATCTTCATACCATTTTTTTGATGTATTAATACTTAGAAAATATTCATTATGACATTATCATAGAATACTAGTTATGATAAAACTAAGTATAGTTACTAGTTACTATTAGAAGTATAATATAAGTATACTAACTATATAACTATTGTAAGTTATAATAATTATACTCATATAAGTTATAATAACTATACTATACTTATGTATAATTACTATATAAGTTAATATAATTACTATATATTAGTAAGTACCATATATATAGTCAACAGGATTATCTAGCTAGTATATTATAAGTATTATATATAGTTACTATATAGCTATTAGTAACATTTATTATACTATATAGTGCATATACATTCGAACGTTACAATTTAGCATTCGACCATGAATTCGGAAGGATGTACGCTGAACGGAATACCAACGTGTTCGAACTGTACTGCACTATAAAGGGACCTAGCACAGCAAACGGCCTCATTTCCGTTCAAACTTTAAAAACCTTCGAACAATAGTCAATACGATGCCATTTCACCACCATATCACCGTCACCATAGACCCATAGTACCACTATCAAAGAGGTATTTATTTCATATTTTTATACTTTTATTTTTATTTTTCACTATTGTTTAGAAGTTATATAAAACTTATTCTAAGTTTAGATTTACTACTCTAGGGCTGTAAAACACAGGGCCGAAATGGTTCTATTGACATTTCGGCCATGTGTGTGTTATATCTTGTAGAAGAAGCATTTCAATGGCCACTGAGTCGACTCAGTCATTTCTAAGCTCAATCTAGTTGCCATTTGAATGTGTACATCACGTTCAAACGGTAATAACCGAAAAGACTTTATTGGGCACGGTGTTCAACCGTTTGACTGCTTATATAAAACACCATTCGAACGGTTATATACCATTCGAATGATTAGAACCCAAAAGACTTTCTTGGGAACGGTGTCTCAACCGTTTGACTGTCTATATACAAGACCGTTCGAACGGGTTTTACTGCTCGAACTGGTAGAACCCAAAAGACTTTCTTGAGAATGGTGTCTCAACCATTCGACTGTCTATATAAAAAACAGTTTGAACTGTTTGTCAGTGTTCGAACGATTATAACCCAAAAGCAAAACCTTTCAAACACTATTTGCAGCGTTCGACCGAGTAAACACAAAAAAAATATTTACATTGTTTCATTAATTATATAATTTTATGATTATTTTGTATATTATATTTTGTAACTAATCTTATTAATTTTATTATTTAAATTTCAGGTTGAAATGTCTGCTAGGGGATCAAGATCAAAGCGTGCCAGACTAGGGGAATTAGGTTCTTCTAGTAGTACGATTGATACATTGTTAGGCCGTAAAATTTTACTGGAGCGTCAAGTGAAGATCAACGATTTTCAGGATCTTCTCTTCGAGGGACGCTTCTTGACATCACTACACTAAACAGTCTATACTTAGTGTTCGTGCACAAATATGTTTGAAGAAATTTCTAAGTTCAGTCAAGGGCAAAGCAATATTGTTTCTTAAGCACCCCTCAGCTGGAATATGGAGAAGTCTTTACAAGAAAACATGACAGTCATTGCTTTTCAATCCAGAGATTTTGGAATCACGAACTGAGACACATCATGAAGTATTGGCCGCGAACCCATCTGGAAACTTCACATTGGCCAGCTATGCACAAAAAGATTTCCTCTCATCGCCATTTAGCGTTAAGCATGCATGTGGCATTGAACACTAGTCACCTTGATGCATAAGATGCAATTCCTTTCTTATACCAAAATCAACCAGGTCACAACGAGAGTTGGTATTATCTTTACTTTTTTCAATAATGTTCATTAGTGTGCTGAGTATGTTATCATATATGTTCTTTTCAATTTGGAGAGTGACGAATTTGCCCCTTACATGCTCTGCTAGGGTTTCCTTGCGATAACAGGTTTTTTGCTTCGATTGGCTGCTCTATTTCAATGAGGCTGCATGGCAGCTGCTGATGGCCACTCTTCTAGCCGTTAGTCCTTTGCAGAGCTGGCTGCGGCAGTTCCACAACCCCTTCCTGAAATCTCAGTAGCCCCTCGTGCACCTAAAGTCATGGACGGTGAACTTTTCTTTCAGTTCTCTAAAGAATAAATCCTATGTTCGGCGGAGCCATTCCGTTTCTCTATTGTGCTCAAGTTCCTTCGACAAAGGCCCTCTCTAGCCATTGGGGGCTATCTACTACCCCAGTGGTCTCCTCCATGAAATTGCCCCGCAATGTGTTCGTTAGGATGGCTACGGAAACTGATTTTGTGAGAGCACTGTCCCGTGAATCCTGTGAAGTGAATGGAGTGGCCTACCATGCTTTTCACTGGTCTCCTGATTTCAATGAGGAGAATGAACCATCTAACGTCCCTGTGTGGATCTTGCTGCCTGAATTACCACCTAACTTTTATCAAGAATCTTTCCTATGTATTTTCACAGCATCAATTGGTCGGTTTATACGCAAGGATAATCCCATGCATTGTGCAACCCGGACTGATGGAGCTAGAACTTGTTTGGAGATGGATGCTACCAAGGAACCGATTTCATACTTTTGGATTGGTGCACCTGGTCTGTCTACAAGTAGGAAACATGAGATTCTATAAGAAACGTTGACTGCGTATTGTGTTAAATGCAGAGTGTAGGGACATAATACAGAGACCTGTCGTCTAGGGAAATCTCTGCATGGGGAGAAAAACCGTGGACGTAAGAAAGAAGAAGCAAATTCTGGTGGAATCATTTCTGGTAATACGCAGGGTGATGAATTGACGGATAAACCCGTAGTTGTTTCTCTTGAGATAGTGCCTGATGCACCGGTTGGTGCTATTCCGGAATAGACTTCCCAAGCCTCACCATCCCAAGCCCAAGGGATTAATCTTACAGAGGTAGATGTTATTGATGATGGGGGGTGCTAGCACCCTGTGAGGATGCAGGTAATCTTTTGCTTCATAATAATATTGTTACTTTTAGTGTTGAAGAGGCCACTACTACCAGGATCACTCCTTCGATCCTAGAGGAACCTGCTAATATTATTATGGAGGAATCTGGCCCCTGTTTCGCAGATGGGCTTTTGAATGAAAATCTGGACAATATGCTTGAAGACATTGCCTTTGAGCCGGATCCTGATATTCCTCCGGAAGTGTTTCCTCAGTTTAAGGAATATCATTCAGAATCTGAAGGTAAATCTGTTAAGAAAAAATATCAAAAGAAAAAGTTTGAGAAAGTTAGAAGTTCTACTTGGGTTATTAACCGTCCTTCTACCTTGTCTTTATGAGTGCCTCTATCATTGTTTGGAATGCCCGTGGCATTGGTACCTCTCGCCGTAGATTAATGAAGTTAGTTTGTAAGTTCAAGCCTAAAATGGTTGCGGTTTTGGAACCATTTCAATCTCTAGATAAAGCTATATGTTTGAAGCATTCATTACATTTTGATTCCTTTATTTCTAATGTAGAAGATGGATGTAAAATCTGGATTTTTTGGGACAATGCTCTTGATGTTCAAGTGGTGCGGACTAACTTATAGTTTATTTCCCTTCGTGTTAACACGGGGTCCTACCAGTTTGTGTGTAATATTATCTATGCTAAGTGTAGCATGTATGAGAGGAAAATTTTGTGGTAGGATCTTAGCACTCAGTCTATGGGCTCAGAGCCTTGTCTTTTTGCTGGGGATTTTAACATAATTCGGAGAGAATGGGTGGCTCTCCTCGTTCGAATGCTACAATGGAAGACTTCAATGCCTGGGTTCACCAAGGTGGTTTGGTTGAAATGAAGTCAAAGGGCAGAATTTTCTCTTGGTGTAATGGGTAGTCGGGTCTTGCTCGGTCTTGGGGGAAGTTAGATTGGGTTTTTATGGATTTCTCTTTGCTCTCTTATTTTTCGGATGCAGTTTGTTCTTATCTTTCGCGCTCCACGTCCGACCACTCTCCAATGGTTATTGAGTTAAGGAAGGATCCTTTCTCTTATGGTCCTTTACCTTTTCGCTTTCAACAAATGTGGGTGGATCACCCACAGTTTTTTATGTGTGTTCGTCAGGTATGGTATGCATCTGTTGGTGGTCATGGTCTTACTAAATTTGCTTATAAATTGAAGAAAACTAAGGTTGCCTTATGTGAATAGAATAAACAGATTTTTGGACATACCACCATGCATATTAATTCTCTCGAGAAACACATTGAGGAGCTTGAAAATAAGCTTCAACAAAATTGGGATGAATCTTCGAAGAGGGATCTTCTGGTATCTTCTGCAGAATTGGAGAATTGGCTCTATCGTGAAGATACTCGTTTGGCCCAAATGTCTAAGTTAAAATGGCATATGGAAGGTGATCGTAACAAGAAATTTTTTCATGCCTCCCTTGTGAATAAACGGCGCACAAAAGTGGTGGAAATGAGATCTTCGAATGGGATGGTTTTAATTCGTCGGAGAGTCTTCATCACGGGGCTGTGTATTTCTTTTCTAATTTTCTGCAGGGCACTCCGACTAGATTGTTACCTGATTTATCATCTCTTATCTCTCCTATTTCTTCTAATGCTGATAACTCTTTTCTGTGTTCTGTTCCTTCTATGCAGGAAGTGTTCTCTACCCTTTCCTCTATTACTTCTAATAGCACCCTAGGGCCTAATGGGTCTGGTTCTGGTTTTTTCAAAAGTTGTTCGGAGATTGTGAAAGAGGATGTCTTGGAAGCTATTTCTAAGTTTTTTGTTTCTAAACAGCTTCCAAGATTTTTTACTGCATCCTTTCTTGTCTTAATTCCAAAGGTTGATATACAGTTTTGACAAGTTTAGGCCTATCAGCCTATGCTCAGTTTTCTATAAAATATGCTCCAAAATCATTGTTAATTGCTTGACAAGTTTTCTCTCACGCATGATATCATGGGAACAATGTGCTTTTATTCCGAGGAGAAGCATTTTTTAAAATATTAGTATCACGCAAGAAATGGTCCATTCTATTAACAAGAAGGTCCATGGTGGCAATATCATGATTAAACTAGATATAAAGCTTATGATCGTGTGGATTGGTTGTTTCTTTTGGAGGTTCTTTGCTGTTTTGGTTTTTCCACGGATTTTTGTGCTCTTATCAGAACATGCATCTCGACTCCCTGGTTTACTATTATGATGAATAGCTCTACTAAAGGCTCTTTTCAAGGTGGTCGTGGCTTGCGTCAGGGTGATCCCCTCTCTCTTTATCTATTTATTATTCTTCAAGAAGTTCTCTTTCGTTTGATTAAGCAAAGTGTGGAGTCTCGAAATTTTGGTCAATTCTTGCAGGCCCGAGGTACGCCTATAATTTCTCATCTTATATATGCTGATGATGTGGTGTTTTTTTCTAATGGAAGTTCTAAAGCCCTAAGGGAGATTTTATCTGTGCTTCATAAATATGAAAATTGGTCGGGTCAGTGCATCAATTACTCTAAATCTGCCATTTACTGCTCTCAAAAAATCTCGTTAGCTCATAAAATTTTATTATTATGAAGGACAGGATTTTTAGAAGGTTCAAATATCTTGGCATGCCTATTATTTTGGGTTGTCTCAAACAGATACATTTGGAAGATATGGTGTCAAAAATTTAAAAGAAAATTTTGGGGTGGAAGATGAAATTCCTTTCGGCGAGTGGCCATCTTATTTTACTTCGGCATGTTCTTTCTAGTATGGCACTTCATCTATTTGTTGTTCTTCAGGTCCCGAAAATCCACTATTAATACCCTTCATCATATGATGAGCACTTTTTTCTGGGGGGAAGGGAATGATAAAGGCAAGAAAAAATGGGTGGCCTGAAATTCTATATGTCGTCCCGTGGAGGAAGGTGGTTCAGCTCTTAGGAATCTTGATGATATGCAACAAGCCCTTCATGCCAGATTTGCATGGAATCTTATTCAAGGAAATTCTTTATGGGCCAATTTCTTTAAGGGTAAGTATGTGGGTTCTAAACCTTGGACCCTGGCCTATCCAGCTAAGGGTACAAGGTTCTGGAAAATGATTATTAAATCTCTTCCCTTGGTTTTGGATAACTCTAAGTGGTGGCTTAAAGATGGGAATGTTTTCTTCTGGTATGATAAATGGCAGGACAGAGACCCTTTAGCTAATGATATACATATTGTGGGTCATCATCTTCAGGTTAAAGATTGCAAATTATCTAATGGTTGGGATGTGGATTTTATTCTCCAATTAGTGGGGCCGGATCTTCATGATGATATTTTAGCCAATATTTGTAAGGCTAAACAGGGTTTAGATGTTTTGATTTGGACTAAAAATGATAATGGTTTGTTTTCCAATAAGTCGGCTTGGGATTGTGTCCATATTAGGGGTGACATTATTGACGGGCACTCTTAGATATGGCATAAGAGTCTTCCGCTTAAGATGTCTATTCACATGTGGAAAGCTTGGTATATGGCCCTTAGTGTTGATCATAATTTACTTCGCATTGGCATTCCTATTATCTCTCATTGTAATTGTTGTGGTAACGGTCATTATGAGGACCAAAACCATGTTCTGTTTGTAGGTGATATTGCGAGCAATGTCTGGAGATATTTTGGGGCTAGCCTCGGTATCCCGATTGGCTGTAACTAGAAAGACACGGTGTAGACTTGGTTTCGCCTGCCAAATTATCGTCTCAAGTTGGCGTTATCGTGGCAATTCTCCCGTTGGTTATCACTTGGAGAATCTGGAGGAGGCACTGTTTGGCACGTATGGAGGGTCGCTGTGAATCTGCCCCTGACATTATTCACTATGTTTGTCGATGGATTAGTCTTCTTTGCCGTGATATGAATGCTAGTTCTCACTTCTCTGGTTTTGATTTGCAGGTACTTGAGAGTTTGCATGTCCAGCATGTGTTCCCCCCAATTCAGCTTTGTAAAGTTATTGCTTGGCAACATCCTTCGGCGGGTTGGGTCAAACTGAATACAGATGGTAGTAGTTTGGGTAATTGGAGCGCCTCTGGTATAGGTGGGATTATTAGAAATGATCATGGTAAGCTAATTCATGCTTTTTCTTCGTTCATTGGTACAAGTTCTAATAATCGGGCCGAGCTTTTAGCTCTTCATCATGGGCTCTAGGTTTGTAAATCCTTATCTTTAAATTATGTGGATATTGAGCTTGATTCTATGACCATTATTTCCTCGTGGCGGATTAAAAGATGTGGGGTGTGGTATCTGAAGGATTTCTGGGAGGATATTATGGACATATTGGACAGGTGACCCTAACTCTTTAAAAAAAATGTTCTTTTCAATTCGCATTACGTCAATATTATGTCGAAGCTTAAGTGTTGACCAATACAATAAATTGAAGAAAATGCTTCTCTTCCTCCAGTTCAACTCTTGAGCAATGTGTTTTCTCTTCTTATGGCATTTGCCAAAGTTCACATCCCCTGGAAGACTTAGTTGACTTACAATATTATGTCTTGATAACAAACTTGGTAGCATTCGATGATCTTCATGATCGTTGAACACATTTTTTTCGCCACATGTGGGTTGCCCATAAAAATAAGCGATGTCCCATGTTGTTGTGCTTTCGGCCAAAGTACAACCAAACGAAATCCTTACCATCATTGCATGAAGGACATGCCAATTTTCCTTTAGATCACCATCCTGAAAGGTTGCCATATGCAAGAAAGTCATTTATTGTCCACAGTAAAGCCGCATGCAAACCAAATTCTCTTTCTTGTATGCATCATATGTACGCACCCCATTCTCCTAAAGATCACTCAATTCATCTATCAACGGCTGCAAGAATACATCAATATCATTTCTTGGTAATTTTGGACCAGGAATAATGAGAGATGTGATGAAAATTGTTCTTTCCTGCCTAACCACTGAGGCAAGTTATACAGCACGAGGATCACGGGCCATATACTATACGTTTTTGCAAGATTGTTGAAAGGATTCAAACCATCACTAGCTAAACCAAGCCTGGCATTGCGAGCATCTTCAGCAAACCAACTATGATCTTTGTCTAATGTAGTCCACACAACTGAATCAGTAGGATGCCTCATAGTATTACCATCATTTGATCAGTACTCTTTATGCCATCTCATATCAGCTAAAATATTTGCAAACATATATAGGCATTGCAACCTCAACTTTAGGGGCAAATGACGCAACACCTTATGAGGGATCAAACGGTTCCTATATGTGTTTGACAACCACCTCTGGGCCTTGCATTTTGGGCACTCATTCATATCAGTATTGTTCTTCCAAAATTGTACGCAATCATTAGGACACGCATGGATTTTGTGGTAAGTGAATCCTCACCCACGGTCCAGTGATCGAGACTTCTCGTATGACTTGGGCAATTGTGCCTCAGGAAATTCACTCTTCAACAAATTAAACAGAAGATCAAATGACAATATTGACCAACCGTCAATAGTTTTAATGTGCAGCAACTTCACAATGAATGATAGTTTTGAGAAATTTTTGCACCTTTGGAATAGTGGACGTCATGCATCATCCTATAGTTTGTCAATGGACAAATAAGGGTTTTCATCTGTTATAGGTGGTTAAGCTCTAGGTTCGGTGTTGGTTGAGGTTGTATCAAAGAACTTGCCTTCCCTAATGTCACCTACCAGCTGCTCTGTAACACCCCGTATTTTAGTGTATTTTAATGAAGGATTATTTTAATTAATTTAATGATTGATTCTCTAGTTTTAGTATTTTGGGAGTTTTAAAATATTATTTTATAATATTTTAAGTTGTGAAAATATTTTATTGGGCTTTCTTCTTATTAATTATTATTTCATATTTAAATTGATCTTTGATTTAAATTGGTTCGTTTATGGGTTTTAAAATTATTGTTGTTTTATTTAAAGCATTTCACTGCGTTTGATTATTTTAATTAGTGTTATGCAATTTAATTGCCTTTTATTTTAAAGTATGTTATTGTTGGAGTTTAATATTTTATTTTAATTAGTTTTGAGTTTATTTTGTTTTATTTAATTTTCTGGTTTAAAAATAGTGTTTTGAGGATCAGTTGTGACTCGAAAGTGGTGAGGATTGGACCTCATTTCTTTTCCCCTATCTTTCCTTTTTCCTCTTTCCTTTTTCTCTTCCTTTTCTTTTCTTTTTCTTTTTTTTCTTCTCCCCCGTTCGGACCACCCAGCC
>QEOT01004228.1:118177-141055 GCA_003123785.1 Pterocarya stenoptera
TGCACACACTCAGCACATGTCGATGGGATGCGTGACCGTGTTGTCATCATCCCGGGTGTCTCGATTTCCGTGTGTGTCCGTACATGGAAGTTGGGGGCGCCACATGCTCCATGTCATCAATGTATTCGTCTTGATCAGCACTAGATGAGGCACGGTTATTGTCATCACTTAAATTCAAATCTCCTCCTCCCCATGAAATATCCAGTAGTCGTAATTTGGTTAATCTCATTTATGAACAAATGGGTTTCAACCTCGGGGAAAGTGAGGAATATATTATTATAACACGAATGACATGGACACCGAATGCGGTTAGTGCCGACTGCGTGGCTTCAGGCTAGTGTAAGGAACTGTTCAATGCCTTCAGCGTACTGTGTTGACATAAGTCTATCATTCAAGTGCATCCAACTTTTGTCCATCTAGATAACATAGAAGTCATTTATTAGCGCTAACTACAGAAGATGACAAAGTTACGGTGATGTCGTGGACAGGCATCACAGTCACTGTCCCAACATATTATATGATGTCCAATGTATAGTCGATAGTCAGAATAGTTCCACATACCCACCCTAGTGGCGTAGTTTGATGAAAGTTAGTTTCATGATCTTGTATATACCACTACATAACTAGGCATCATCAACAAGCAGACACAACACACACGAACACAAAAAGAAGCAGATGTAAGGTACGACCTAGTCTCATATGAACACTCTATTATTTCAAAACAGGCAGGAATGACAACATGCACATGTCTGACTTTCGAACTACATATATTTTTCCATAATTGTATTCATAGACAAAATATAAACATAGTTATAGCTAAAGCATATTGTACAAAATATACTAGCATGCAGGCAAACATGTATACTTTAGTTTTGACAAGTCGAGTTACTTCATTTGAAGCCATGAATTACATTAGCTCTTGTAATGGGAATAAGCACCAACATGTCTAAATTAGCCCTGATATGTACCTTGAACAGAAATGTCAAAACTTTGATGTGTCTTTTAGGTTTTTGTTATAGACAAATCCCAAACAATTTGCCTATATCTATATAAGAGGAAAAATGTAGTCGATCAGACATAAATTTGTATCAATACAAAGTAACAACAATAAATGAGTTTAATAACTTACACGATATATGGATGGATATAAGAAATGAGTTTATTTAGTTGTTAGAAGTTGCTGCAGATTCAGTCTCATTTGCATCAATATTCATTTGCATATGGTTAATACTGTCCTACGCATCTGTACCCGAAAGGGGTTCATTCATAATATTATAAGTTGACTTCCTAGTTTAAAACGTTATTCCCACGTAAACTTTGGTCATATAAAAAAATAACAAGGTTTCCTTGGATAAAGATGACATGACCAAGGGTTGAATACCCTGTAGGCGTAAAGAAAGATTTCATGCCTTTCAAACGTCAAACCTAAAAACATCCCTCTATTATATGATCAGCCATTCATTGCAAAAGTTTTGTATTTCGTAGTGATTAAAATTCTAAAACATGTTTTATTGCAAACATGCTCAATGAGAGGCAAAATTCAATTGTGCATTTGGCTACCTTTTTCGATGCCATTTCATTTCATATGGATCCCTTTGAATACCCTGTTCAGAGGGCCTAATGAGTATTTTGCACACTTAGTTGCCACTAAGCTTATACAATTTTCAACTACAGTGCTCAATGGAGAATAGACTCAGAGAGAAATGGAAGCATGTTTGAAATTAGAGCTTCCTCTATGAATCGCCTTATTGTGATTGCTTCCTCAAAAGATTACAACGTTAAAAATTAATTTTGTTAAAAAACTTCAAACCAATATTAATTGCTCTTAGAATGAAGCTAAAATCTGTTGTTGCAGGTCATATAAACATTGATGATGCAGAAGAATTTAACAGCTTAAGGAAGCAGATGTCTATGATAATAACAGATGAGGAAGGAAAAATATTAATACTGTGTAAAGGTGCTGACAGGTTTGTGACCATCACACAACACCGTATGTGTGATTATTTCCTTTGACGACCCCTATCTCATGTCCAATCGAAAGCATGTTGGAAGCCTTCCCACGAATGGTAGGGAGTTTGAATAGGAGAACAGGGAGAATGTTAACGAGTATGGTGATGCTGGTCTGAAGATTATAACAGTAGTTACTGCAGATTAGGAAACGTTGATTGATGGAGTAGCAGAGAATATTGAGAGGGATCTAACTCGTCTTAGGCAACTGATCAGCAAAACACTATCCAAAATGAGTGGGTTGGTGTACACTAATTTCCCCTGAAAGTACACCCTTAATAATATATTATAAGTAAAATAAAAATTTATTTGAACATGTAAACAGGTGTTCCCAATTACCCCTTCTCTGTTATAGAGTGGGGGTCCTAGGACATGAAGTTTCTTCTGTTGTGCAAATCAATGTATTAATTGCATTGAAAAGCTTGCCCAAACAGGAATTAAAAGTTGGGCTTGGACTGGAGACAAGATGGAGACTGAGATATGGCCTGACTTATTATAATATTATACCCCCCCTGAGGTGAGACCTACTTCTCATACAGAATTCTGAGATATTAATGTTGTGCAACATGTCAGGAATTCACTCTCATTGATCAAATACCATAGAAAGCACAATGCAATGGAATAAAATAAGTATTTTTGCCCATGTCAGCCATCTAAGTTAGCCTCCTATACCTATATTTTATCAATATAATACGACCACAAAAAGGCTATAATCATTTGTACTGTAAAAGGTAACAGCAAATACCAACAATGATCCCAGAGTATCAGCAGTGGGATACATTTTCTGAATGTGGTGTTAACAATGACCAGCAACCCTTCAAGCAACTCGTATAAATGTAACTTGTTCTGAAATAAAAATGCATGCAATGGCAGCATGTTTGTTAGCCTTTTTTCCCAACAAAATGTGTAAATTTTATTCATATCCCCAAGCATTAATGTTCTACAAAATTTGATTTCTAATAATAAAAAGAACCTTCACAAACACGTCATAGCGAAAGACAATTAAATCGACAAAAATTTAACAAAGTGGCATAGGTTGCCCGAAGAACTTGGGCCCTAATATTATGACACTGATGAATGCTTTCAAACAGTCTAAAACCATCAACTTAGACGTCCATGCATAAACATGTCGCATTCTATGATACTCACACTACAATAGCCCTTCGATTAGGCTAATTAACACAAAAGGATGCAATATGTAGAGGTATAGATACACAGAGGATACATAAACAGTTATTTGGTGCTAACCAACAAAAGCGTTTTCGGATATAATATCGCCATTTACAAGATCAAGCAGCATGTCTAAATGAATATGATCCCATCCGCTTGGGGGAAAATGCAAGACCAATTGATGGGTGATTAATGGATGCATGGACGTATTGGAGGACAGTTAAGGTACGAAATCCATTTCTGAAACTAGGTTGAGTGGGGATTTTTGTAGTAGGAAGAGCAATACCTTACATGAAAGGTAAGAGTTGGATGTCATTAACAATTGAGCCCCAAATTGATTGCAGAAAGGGAATGGTCATCACAGATTTCATAACAGAGCCCTTCCTCCTACTCTTTTTCTTTCATTCACATGAATCTTCATCCAACTAAATCATAGCAACGAGAATTAAGGGCTCGACAATGTAGAAATTAAAAAACAATTCAAGCATATATATATTAAGGACTATATATATATATATATATGCACTCAACAGAGCTTGAGAGGCTACAGTGTCGAGAAATAATTCAAGCATATTCATAGTAAGATCGAACATATTGTCATGGCAAAAACCAGCTTCTCATCTCATTCAGAACATCAAACGCAATTGTGGGTTGGAGTGTTTGGTCATGGAAGAACTATGCATGACAACCTTGGAGGAGGAAAAGGTAATCTTCTCCTTGTTGCTCAATCCATATTCGGGAAATATATATTAGTATAAACTGCTTCATGGAAGATTGTGCTTCTCATCAAGTTGGGTTGATTTTGCAGTTGCTCACATACTTCTGTGGAACAAGAAGAAATTATTCGCTGCAATCCTAATTGTGTTGACATCGGTATGGTTTCTTTTGAAGTTGTAGAGAACCAACTCATTACTTTTCTCTGTCACATACTGATCACCGCAATGACTCTTATTTCTGTCTAAGTCTAAGGTTGCAGGAGTACTGATCGATTGGTAATCACTGAAATGATCAGTTCCCAAGTTTGAGATTCATTGTCTAGAAATAGCATCCTTAACTTGTTTTGGCTTATGCTGTATTTCAATGTTTATGCTATCTCAGGCGACCACCCAACCTCTTTTCTTTCACATTTACATTACTTTTTTTTTTTTTTTTAATATCACTTTCCCGTCAACAAAGATGGACCATTTCTCACCCACTCTACGGTTTTCTTATTCACTATTTCCTTACTTTGTGTACCTTTGTCTCTGAATGGCCCTCAGAATTGACACGCGGTGCAATTTAATTCCTGGCTTTCCCGAGAAGACCAACTGTTTGATAAATTTATATAGTGTACTATTCAACGAATTACAGCCTTGTCCTTGTTTATATTAGTGTCCTTCACCCGAGAGTTCAGAGAATTGCTTGCAATTTCAACAGAGAAGAGAGAGTGAGTGAGAGAGATTGAACATAGATGGTGAGGGAATGGAAGGAAGCAGCATGAGGGGATGGAGGGAGCAACGCTGAAAGCTTAAGCAACAGCAGTGCAGTTTTGATTTTCTGGGGTGCGTTGGTCATGTTTTCTCTGATTACAGCTATCATCTTTGCCTCTGCAGATGGTGCATCCAAAGCCAAAGACTCTGCAGCCCACACCGATACCAATGGCACAGCTTGTGCTGCCAGCTATGGTGGAGGCTGCGGTGGTTGATTACTCTTTCCCATCATCAATCGCTCTCTGCATCGATCATAAGAGGCACGAGAATGAGATTCAGAAGTGATATGATATCTGTTGCCAAGCATTGCTTCCTTTTTGTTTTGAAGTTATTCATGTTAGAGCTATTGTTGGTTTTTTCCAACCATTTTGTTAGATACTGCAATCCAGAAAAATTTGGAGAGCAGAAACGAGCAAATTTATGTAACAGTAATATGTCAATGCATGAAATTCTTCAGTGTTGTTGATTAAATGGATTGCCTTCCAATTATATGTATACCAACTTCGATTCATATTGTAAAGGACGTGTTTCACACCACCAACCGTACGGGTGATTTGCAACAATGAAGAGGCGGCACTGGTTGTTCTGGGTAGACTCTGATGCTTAAGTCAGTAACAATATGAGAATAAGTGTATGTAAAATGAATATGAAAATGTTTCTTACCTCTGGTGAGTTATTTATAGAGACATGAGCATGGCGTATCCTTCGTGATTCCTTGTAAACTAGGGGTTGATATCTCCTACTTTGTAAGAGTTATCTTCCCTAGGATGATCATGTATAACCGTAGGCTAGATCTCTAACTCTATAGGGGTTATCCGCCAAGTAGCCACAATGACGGGCCTAACTTTGGGCCTGCTTCTTAGTCGTGGGCCTGGGCAGCTAGGGGGATCCAGATATCTCCTCCACATATATAAATATATACAAATGGGTTGTCTTGTATGGAGTTACCCAATATATATGGTTGTGATTGAATGCATAACTTCATGGTCGTATGAACTGAAAATTGGGTGTGAATGAAAACCAATAAAGGGTTAGGCACTGTTTAAATTTGGTCATTAGATTAATAGTTGTCCCCCCCGCCCCCCCAAAAAAAGAAAAAAGAAAAAAAAAAACCCAAGAATTTCTTATGCAAAAATGGGCTAATTCAATAATCTCGTTGTGAAGACATGTAGCAGAAGCTCATGAAAATATTGCAGAGAAAGTGGAGGATATTACTCGGACTGCATGGAATGGTGACTACACAGTTTCGAGTAGGGAGCAATTCGGTGGATGATGGAACTAAACTGTAGCTGACATGTCTGAACGAAGCGGATCAAAAAGAAACTCCATATTTTCCAAGAGGAAATAGAAACGAAATGCTAATTTTGTGAAGTTTGAACGCCACAACACTTTTCCTTGATCTTGTGCGCTGTCATTGTCTTTTCCCTAATGAAATTGCATTTGATCTATTAACAAAAGAAATGAGAAAAAGGGAAAGAAAAAATCTTCCCAAAGGAGATCATTTGATCTCTGCTTTCTTTTATTTCAAGTGGCTAATAGTTTGTGCCAATCTTTCCCCCATATATTTTAACGTTTAACATGACCATAAACCATGCACACACCTTGCTCTTATTTTGTAATGAGTAATTTTGGAGTAAGATATGGACTCAAAATTTACGTTCGCAGAATATGGATTTTATTGGGCTTGATAATTAAGTTAAAAACTTTTAATGGGCCAAGTGGGAATTGGTTTGAAAAAAATTATAGGACAAGTTATATTACTATTAGAGGTTGAGTCGAGACCCACAACTCACGAAAAAAGCGTGAGACTTAAGGATCACGTCTCCTTCCAATACTACTGCAGCTTAAAATTTATTTAAAAAAATTCATGTAGGCCTTTTTAGTTATAAGTAATCACAGTTAGTAAAATTGTGATTTGAATTTTTTAGTACTGCAGCTTCATGGCCGTCCCATGTGTTGAGCTGCATGCTCTGGCTGGTGAATATTAATGCTAGGATCAGATAACTTCAACATTTCACATGAATGATTAATAAAGACAATATAAGTTTCTACAAATTTGACAAAACCAAGAAAGATGGAATAGCGGTCAACTTGGATGGATGGACACATGCCTCGAAGTTTCCAAGCTGCTTACAAAATGTCAAATTTTGATACTAGGAAAATTCTATCCGGCCCCTAGCTAGGGGGGAAGACTTAGAATATCATGATGCACCAAGAATTGACAAGTTTATAGCAAATTTTATTCAAGGAAGAAGACAATAACTTATGTCAAGTTCATGTACATGGGATGATTGTTTGCCGATGGCTGTGGCGTACGCGTGTAAGGTTAGAGGCGACAGGTTTGGGGGACAACAAAGTCAATTAATTGAATCTTTCGATGGACAGACAACAAAGTCAAGGTTCTTCAACCTATAAAATATTAACACCTCATCTATTCAGTCATGGCAAAATACAAGTAACAAAATCTACAGTATTAGCAAACTGAGAAAAAGAAAACAGAAAGGAAAAAATAGTGAAGTTTTTCTTGAGCACCAAAAACAGTAAAAATGCCAAGTACTAGTCCTAAAAATTGTTAATGAAACCATTTGAATGCAGCCACCTAATTAATTAGCGGGGTTCGGCGTTGGTTAATGTCACCTCATTTATAGAACAAGATCCTTCTGCAACTGATTTTAAATCATGGGAAGTTGTTCTGAAAATGAAAGCAGGTTGTTTGGGAGAAGGAAGAGTGGTTGCATCAGTACTGAGCATAAGCATAACTTCCAACATATCCGGTCGATCTCTAACATCTTCTTGCACACATAACAGCCCAATTTGAATGCTTCTCAAGACTTCGTGGGGAACATATGACTCATTTATCGATGAATCAACTATGTCCAAGGCTCTATCTTCTCTCCATAGTTCCCAGACCTGTGTGGTTCATAGCATTATGAATAAAAGGTTGTATTATAAAGGATTTAGATCTGCTATAAACTCTAGTATCAAGAGTGCTGAGAGAGAGATAAAATCTAAAGTAGACCTTACAACATTTATCGAATATATAATATTGTCCAAAAACTTCACTCGGACAATAATAAATGTTGTAAGACTTATTTTACATGTATATCTCTCCCATGCTTGAAGACTTTGAGTTTGAATAAGAATGCTAAGGGATCTAAATCTAGGATATACGTGGTGAGTATTGTTATTTTTAGTTACTTACATGCCCTATCAAAGTTAGGGAAGGGTGCTCCATATAAGAACCACTATTCTTCTTGCCACTTACGATCTCCAATAATATTACACCAAAACTAAAGACATCTGATTTTGTCGAAAATTTTCCAAACACTACATACTCCGGTGATATATAACCACTGCAAAAGAATTGTGTCAAAGTTAATCTTAACGTCATTGCATACGAACAGTATAAGAAGGCAACCTTAAAATTTTCTTAATGCTTAAAAATTGGTGCAGTTTTAAGTGTGAGAATATGTTTGCATATGATACTCACTATGTTCCAACAACTCTGTTTGTCCTGTCTTGAATTTGGTCCCCCTTGAGTATGCGAGCCACACCAAAATCTGAAATTTTGGGGTTCATCTCATCATCAAGTAGAATATTGCTTGTTTTAAGATCCCTATGGATAATTCTCAACCTCGAGTCGTAATGAAGATACAAAATCCCACGAGCAAGCCCAATGATTATTTCAAAGCGTTTGCTCCAATTCAGGGATGAACTTCTTGTAGGATCTATAACAATTTTGTTATAGGAACACTCAAAATAGTAATTTGTATGTGGTTCTATGTATATAGACAACAAAAGAACGTGTGTTTGTGTGTGTGTGTGTGTGTGAGTGT
Organism: Pterocarya stenoptera; assembly: GCA_003123785.1. Lineage (NCBI taxonomy): Eukaryota > Viridiplantae > Streptophyta > Magnoliopsida > Fagales > Juglandaceae > Pterocarya > Pterocarya stenoptera. Next base: position 126,660 of record QEOT01004228.1, read on the forward strand.
GTGAAGGGAATAAATTTTTAGAAACAAGACATACCAAAAATAAAGAAGTTCAAGCTTTTGTTGGACATGTACTCGTAAATCAGCATCTTTTCTTCCCCTTGAATGCAACAACCTATCATTTTGACAAGATTTCTGTGTTGAAGTTTCGCAATCAACCTAACTTCATTTTTGAATTCTTCTATTCCTTGCCCTGAACTCTTGGATAGCCTTTTTACAGCTACGTGTTGTCCATTAGGTAATTGACCCTGACAAGATTAGTCAATCTGCTCCTTCAGTTCCAATTAACCCCTTCACACCCTCATTGCTACAGAATATTAAAGAACTTGGAATACAAAAAGACTTGCAAGATAGCAATCATGAATTGTCACCTTATATACCTTAAAAACGGGGCCAAAACCACCTTGCCCAAGTTTATTGGCTGGAGAGAAATTGTCTGTGGCAGCAACTATGCAGCTTAGATCAAAAATGGGTTGACCAGGGTTTGTATTACTGTCCTCAAGCTCATTTCCCTCCAAAAAGCCTTTGGTACCAGTAAAATTTACTGACTGATTGTGCAATTTTCTCTTCACTGCCCTAAACGTATTGGGAAAGATTGTTTAATACAAATTGGAATAAATAGAGCATTTAAGGAACTTTCATCATGTGGAAAACTATTCTAAATAACTCCTGACATATGAGAACTTTTGTTTCGACTTATTGGAGCACACACACACTCACACGTGTGTGTGTGAAAAAATACCATGCAACTGACTTTATTTACCTCTCTTTTTCTTCTTCTTCGTTAGCCATATATGGGCTAGTAAAATTACTGGAAACAATGGCACAACAATGGACATTACTACCAAAGCCAACCTCCCCTTATTCCCAAGAAATCCTCCAGACTTCCTTGTATTCTTGGCTGAAAGGAAAAAGAAGGAAATAAGAAAAGTAATGCTGCTTTTTTCCATCTTGATTTCATCGTCCTTAATTATATACTTAATATGACACATCTTAAATGGTTTCATAGGTCAACCACTTAGATGAAAATTTGCATAAATTATAACAAAATTAAGGATGAAAAACAACATTTCTCTTGCAAAAGAAAGAAGCATACCTAAATCTGCCGCATCCACACGAACATATACATGACTTAGGTCCCTCGCATCATAATGCACTTCAATATCCATCAACTCTCCATACCAGTGCAAGCAATTAGTTTCTTTCACATCATTCAAGCTTGTAAAAGCTGTGCAAGAACAATTCCTCAAGCAAGCTTGCTTGCACGCTTCATAGCTCATCATACTCAAATACATCTTACCTGCGACAGGCGAAAATGGAGGCTTCACATGCTCCATCTTCACAAACCCTTCTCCATTCCCACACATAGACAAACCCGACTTCTTTCTTACACAACCCAACTCAGAACCTTCTCTGAGATGCCATTGCCTTGGAGACTTTGGCTCATACCCTAGGAGACAGGAACATTCAAAATCAAAATATGCTGGGTTACAAATACTGTACGCGCCACACTGTCCATACTTTTGACACCGAGATATGGGTGCAGACCAGAACTCCTTCCATCGATGTTCACCATCATTCCATACAAATTGCTGGAGCAATCCGGAGTTGTCTACCACTAATCTTGTGATGATTGTGGAATCATTGAAGAAGTATTGGTAAGCATCTCCATTGTTGATGTAATTGACCTTATAATTGGATTTTATTGGCGAGGACCTCCATGGCCACGGTCCAGTCCGCCAATATGGGATCGAACCCTTGTACAAAAAGAACTGTGGCACCTCATTAAGATTTAGCTTATAGATACAATCTCCAGTTCCGGGGTCATCTCTGGACTTCCAAGATGTTAAGAATCTGTCCAACCCGGTTCTCCGATTCAAACCCAGAGGCATGTTTGGCAGCAAAGTGTCTGTCGGATAGTCAAAGCTTTGCCATAACACCTTTTTGTTGTTTTCCTGGACCAGTACTAGGTTTCCTGAATCCAGGAGCTGAGCTGCAGTGGGGGCTTGCCCTTGAACTGAAACATTTGTCGACCAGAAAGAACGATTAAAGCTGTCATGGAGAACAAGGTTTCCATCCTGGTTGATTGAGAGAACTCCCGAGGAATCATTGAAAGGATCATTCCTGTTTGCAACCCACACCAGAGTTTGTTCTGTCACTTTGGCAAACCAAATACCAAGATAACGGTAGTTGGAGTTGGCTGGGCTGAAGAAGCCAATGGAGAATTTCTTTTCTTTGGATATCAAAGTTTGGCCATCTTTTATGGATTGGTTTTGTGTTAAGGTTTCAGTGGAAGAACTGCAAAATGAAAAGAAGAATAGAAAGACTAAAATCAAAATCCTCAACATTTTGTCAAAGTTCATGTTCGAGCCTGTGGTCCTTCTATTGGAATGCTTGTGTATTGCGTCTAACAATAATCTCCCTTTTCACTCCTCTTTGAAAGATTCGAATTTCATCTCAAAAGGGACGGATGCCTAACCTGAAATGAAAACCTATAATTCAATTATTAAAGTCAGACTTTGCTGCTTTAGTTTATAGCCTAGGTCTATTTTTTAGGTAGACTCTCCTTCCATTGAAAAGTCTTGAACTATTGCAACAAAAAACAAGTCATCAAGTTGCTGATAGGTATGGCCGTTCGTATTCGCGCGTGCGGTCCAATGTCAACCAGGGATTTACAAGGAAAAGATATATGTCTCTTGTTGGAATTTTCAAGATGAGTAATTCTAGTATAGTTGTGTAAGCATCATGCAATTATTTTAAAAAAATATGAAAAAGAATTAATTTTTTTTATCTCATATTTACTCACTTTTTTTAAAGAGATTACGTAGTGCTTACACACTCTACTACTATAAATATCATTTCTCTTTCGAGATTTATACATAGATGTGGGTATGTTTTATCCTTTGCAAACATAGCTGTTCTATTCGGTGTTTTGATAATAAAAGCTTCAATAAATTCTGGAAGAAATTTCACGTAGGAAATAGAGATGGAAGCATGCGCATTTAGAGCAACCATAATGGATTTATCATTTTGGGATTTATACGTATATAAGTGCTGCAAACATAAATTTTTTCAATTCTACTTGTTCACTTTCACAAACTCCAGTATAATATTTATTTAAAGAACATATTCCAAATTTCTATCTCTGTCTCCTAAAACTATCTCAAAAAAATTCTCAAGATTGTCCATTATTTTCAAACTTTTTTTTTATAGTCAAAATAACGTAAAGTTTGCCGGAACCTATAAATAAAGGTTTATAGTATAAATAATTTGTATAATTAATTTGGTAATGCGACATTGGTTGTTGAAGGTGATTTCCAGGCTTCCAGCTTTTACGGGATAGAGGTTAAGCGTATATAATGTTTTTTTTGTCCAGTCAAAGTCAACCTTTTGTTCTGTGCTGAGTGTTCCACTTCCACGTGGAGCTTACTCCGGTGAATAGTCAGACATGGAGGCTTTCATTCCACGTCCAAATCGCCAAAATTGACCTGTGCATAAAAACGACCAATTTCAAAGACTGACTTCTCCACTGATGGTTGAGTTGAGACCTTAGATGTCCATTCTCAATCAGTGAGTCGGTGGAGTGGTTAGGTGACACAGAAGATATATGTGAAAATGAAAAAATTACTTTTTTTTAATGTACAGTAGACTTTTTGCTTTTTTTAAAAAAAAGTGCGTGATATTTACTTGTGAATGTATATAGCATTGTTCTATCTATCGGTAACTTATTCCCTTTCACTTGGCATGATAAACCGGGGTTTTGTTTTCCTCCCAATGTGAGCACCTTAAATATGCTATCATTACTACCCACCATGAAAGTGGAAGATAAACATTTAATCTTATTCCAAAAAAATTATACTAATGATATTCATGCAAGACATTTAAGATAAGATTTAAATAATTAAATTTGCATTTTTTATTGGTTTGAATTTTTAGAACAAATGGTAGTTCTACATGATATTATAATAGAAGTCTTGAGTTTGAACTCTGTCTCTGCTCTTTACTCTCATTTATTAAAAAAACTCTACTTGTTTTATTGAGAGTGAGATCTGGTTGACTTGCAATTGAGGTAGAGTATTAAGATATAATTTAAATAATTAAATCTATTCTTTCTATTAGTTTTAAACTTTTGGGATACGTGATGTTTTAATAAAAGAGTAATGCTATATACAAACTTAGGGTGCAAGCCTATTTATAAAAGTGAGTTTTGCTATATATTAGTCACTATTCACCCTCACACCTACAGTTTTATTTTTTTCATAGGGTATGGGATAGTAAATAGTGAATGATGTAAAGAATTATTCTTTATAAAATGTAGGACTCACCAAAATAAGTTGAATTCAAGCATTTTTCTTAGCAGATCCTTCAAATTCTTGCCCAAACTTGAGTGGGAGAGAGATAGACATATGGAGTTGACCCTACAACATTTATTACTCATCTAATGTTGCCCGAAATATTTATATGGGCAACAAAAAATGTGTTGTAGGACCCACTTCATATGTCACTCTCTCTCACACTTGAGGCCTCAAGTTCGGCCAAGAACTTGAGGTAATTTTTTTCCTTCCTTAACAAAGACTTCATGCAAATCAAGCAATTCGTGTTCTCATGATAAAGTTATCGTATCAAATTAGAAGAAAGATCCTCAAGTTTTTGCCCGAACTTAGGGACCTTAAGTAAGAGAAAATAAACACAACTAAGTTTTATAGATCAAGAATTTTAGAGAACCTTGATCTGTCAAGCCATGTTTATAATGTCGTATTTGAATCAACCATTAATCCAACTCATTTGCTTAAATGAGTCAGATCTCTCGACCTTAACTCGACATATTTAATTAAACAAGTTAAACCTCTTAACCTAGCTATTAACTTCTTATTGAGTTTGCAGATTGTGTCAACAATTATCAATGTTAATTTTAAGTACATATCTCTTTCAAATTCTAAATCCAAAATAAAGTTTAGGGATTCTAGTATGGCAGCTCAACATCACCAAAAATCAACATGTAATCACACTACAACAAATAAGGTCTTTTGGGATGAAAAAAGACTGGATTTTCTTTTGGGACAAAAAAACAGCGTCTCAAGGTCGTCCCAATATAACTGTCTCAAAAGGTATTTTGGGACGAAAATTAAAAATTCATCTCAAAAATATCTTTTGGGATGAAATTTTGCTGGACCGTTCGATCACAGTCGAATGCAATTTTTTTTTCTGGAACGATTGAAATTCGTCTCAAGTAGTCATTCGAATGGCTAAAAAAAGGTTCAAACAATAGGTATGTTCGAACAGGTACTTCATGGCCGGTCGATCGATACCAGTTCGTTCAACCAAATACACATGAAGAAACGTTCAAACAAAAAAATTGATGATCAAACATAAATTATATTAATTTTTATAATTGATTAAGCCGGTCGAACGTGTTTGGGACAGAAAGAGTGGGTTGCCTGTTCGAACATGTTCAAACGGGGCGCAACTTTGAACATGACACATAAAGAACTCATTTAATTTACCTTATATGATGGATTCTCAAACATGTCACAAAATGTTTCCCAATCTTTAGGTCGGACATCCTGAAAAGGATGCTAGTGTGCATCTTCCTTTTATCGTACTTCTTGTAATGCTCGTGACATCTCGTCTTATACTTGCAGAATGCATTACACATCAGCTCATCGACAGTCTTACACTCCTCTCTCCGACTAAAATTTAGTTTGAAATCATCCTTGAAAAGTATATACACAAAGATATTATCATTTAGAATATTAAATAATATCAATATAAATTTATTATTTAAATATTACGTACCAAACAACGCTTATTTACAAGCTCTTTTACATCTTGCGGGACTTTATACCATGAACTCATAGCCAATGTGCATAAGTCCGTCTAAGAGCACCCACATACGATGTAAGCCAAGCCGCTTGTTGTCCCTCGCCTCTAGTATGTTCGTTAGGAATATTAACCTTAATCTTATCCACTTTACGATATTTCTCCAATATCACGTATTTAGTAGTACCTCGTCCGTGACGAGATTGTACTGTTATCTCTATAAAATAATATTTAGTTATTTACCTCGTATCAATTATCAATTATCTTAATTTAAAAAATGAGTATTAACTATTTACCTTGTTTCGTAGAGTCAGTCTCTAATGGTGAGTCAAACGGAGAGTTACGAACAGGTGGAAATGGGATGCGAACTTCTTTCATCTTTAGTGGCATAATTGCGAGATACTGTATAATGTGAACAAAAAATCGGTTAATCATCTATATCAGTTTCATCTGTAGATTCGCTCTCATCATCATCATCTGTAGATATTTCAGATGACTAAACACTTTGATCAACTATCGCCCCAACTATTTCAGCCTCAATATCTTCCCTATGTAATGGGATCATCTCATACTGGCTCAAATCCACAAATAAGTTAAAGGCAAGTTGACTCTCTTGGTATGCTTCTTGAGTAGAGGGATCATCTTATTCTTCATTTTGTCCATCCGCCTCAGGGATAATGTCATAAATATTTCTAGGAGAAAACTTTTATACTACTTGCCATTGATTTCCTAACTCAGGATCATTTAAATAGAATACTTGAGATGCTTGGAAAACCAAAATAAAAAGATCATCTTCATACCATTTTTTTGATGTATTAATATTCAGAAAATATTCGTTGTGGCATTATCATAGAATACTAGTTATGATAACACTAAGTATAGTTACTAGTTACTATTAAAAGTTTTTTATTTTTTATTTTTTTTAAGAAGAGGACGGTACCCCAAGTTTATTGATAACCCTCACTTTTGGCGGAGGAAAACCGTGGTTACAACCAGACACCTGGGAGCTACAAATAATCAAAAAGGCCCAAACCCAGGAGCCAAAATCACTAAAATATATGATTCCACAATACAACAATAAACTTAAAATAAAAAACAAAACAAAAATTGGAAAAAAGACCACACTACCTGCAAAAACAATGTTAGCACCTGCAAAAAAGAAAATCAACAACAAAACCAAATAGAACAAATAAGCAGAACACATCATAATAAAAAATCAACAACGAATCGAAGGAATGCCCAGCTTGTCCAATCTGATGATGCCTCTGAGCATTCTCGGCACTTCCCCAATGCCTTGCCACTCCATTTGTTGACCCATCGCGCCATACTTAGCAAGCCAATCAGCAGCTTTATTTCCCTCTCTGAAAATATGTCAAACTGAGCAAACCATAGCATCCAAAAGACCAAGAATTTCCTCCCAGAAGTCTTCCAGATACCAAACTCCACATCTTCTATTCTTCCACCACGACACCACCACTTTAGAATCCAGTTCAATATCTACAAAACCAATCCCCATATTATTACAGACTTTAAGACCATACAGAAGGGCTAATAATTCAGCTCTATTGTTCGAGCCAATGTCAATAGGAGAAGCAAATGCATGAACCAAATTACCTTGATCATCTCTGATAATACCTCCCACCCCTGAAGGCCCAGGATTACCAAAACTGCTGCCATCTGTATTTAACTTGAACCAACCTTGACTAGGTTTTGTCCAGGCCACCAACTGAGGACTGCGTCTGGGCGGAACTAAGGGCGGGATACACAAAGACAGTAAAACCTGATAATCATATCTGGAACAATTTGAAACCTTATGAATGTCTTGACAAATCTCCCTGATCCATATTTGAATGGATTGCCAAACCACCTTGAAGGACTCTAATCGACCCTACATGCGAGCAACACATCTGCGACGCCAAAGACGCCAAGAAAGAAAAGAGGGGAGGAGCCCCACAAGAACCCCCACCTTAGTAGAAGAATTAGCGCGTCTAAACCAAGCCTCCACAGTCTCTTTCCAATTGCCATTGACAGGTAACCCAAAAATAGCCCCAAAATAACGCCACACTCTATTAGCAAAATTCCCTTGGAACAACACATGATTCTAATCTTCATAACTACCGTCATCATAACAATCACACTTAGACACAATCGGGACACCAATACGACGAAGGGGATCATCCACACTCAAAGCATTATTCCAAGCCTTCCACATGGAGACTAAAACCTTCAGAGGAAACAAATTGTGCCACACCCAAGTATGCCCCACCATAATAGAACCCCTAATATGGATACAATCCCCAGCTGATTTGGTAGAAAAACAACCACTGTCATTCCTAGTCCAGATCAACACATCAGGCCCCCCTTATAAACAGAGAGAGCATCAATAATATCCTCCACATGGTCATGCCCCACCAACTGAACTAACAAATCAATATCCCACGAGTCAGACATTTTACACTCAATAACTTTAAGCATAGGACTACCCATGATCGGAAGTTCATTAAATAAAGGACACTGATCCCTCCATTTATCATACCAAAAATAAAGATTACCCTCCCTAATACGCCACTTCGAATTATCCAGGACTAAAGAAATACTTTTAACAATCATCTTCCAAAATCTCGTACCCTTGTTCATATCGATAAGAGACCAATGTTTGGAATCCACATATTTACCTTTAAAGAATTGAGCAAAAAGAAAATTACCTTGGAGAAGGTTCCAAGCGAACTTCATGTGCAAAGCCCTTGGCATATCATCAAGGTTACGTAACCCCAGACCACCTTCTTCCACTGGTTTAGACATTTTGTGCCAAGCCACCCATTTTTTTTTTCACTTTCCCCTTAGCCTCACCCTAGAAAAAAGTACTCATCAAACGTTGCAGCTCTTTGATAATGGATTGAGGAACCTACAAAACAACAAACAAATACAAAGACATACTAGAGAGCACATGCTGAAGTAAAATAAGACAACCTCCTAAAGAAAGAAGCTTCATCTTCTAACCACTAATTTTGTTCTGGACTTTGGTAATCATCTCCTCCAAATGAATGTGCTTAAGCCTCCCCCAAAATAATAGGATCCCCTAAATATTTGAAAGGAAATAAACTTTCAGAAAAACCAGTCATACTCATAAGCGCTCTCTTACGACCCAGAGAAATTTTGGTAGAAAAAAACATGGCTGTTTTTTCTTTATTAATCTTCTGACCAGACCACTTCTCATAAGTGTCTAAGATAGATAAAAGCTCCTGAATAGATCTTGTGCTACTATTGGTAAAAATCACCACATCGTCAGCATACATGAGATGAGAGATTTGAATAGTACCTCTGGCTTGAGAAAAATGACCGAATTTAGTATTCACCACACTATTCTTAAGGAGTCTAGAGAGAACCTCTTGAAGAATAATAAACAGATAAGGGGAGAGAGGATCCCCCTGCCGTAAACCACGACCTCCTTGGAAAAAGCCTTTAGAAGTGCCATTCATCATAACAGAATACCAAGGAGAAGAAAAGCAAGCCCAAAGTAAGTCACATACCTGAGAGGAAAAACCAAAGCGATGAAGAACCTCCAACAAGATATGCCAGTCAACCCGATCATACGCTTTAGTCATATCCACTTTAAGGAAGATATTACCACCATGAGACTTCTTATTAATAGAATGAACCATTTCCTGAGTAAGAGAGATATTCTCAACTATGCTGCGCCTAAGAATAAAAGCACCCTGTTCAAGAGAGATAATCTTTGAGAGAAGGTTCGTCAAACTATGAACAATGACTTTAGAGCAAATTTTATAGAAGACCGAACAGAGACTGATGGGCCTAAACTTGTCAAAACCAGTAGGCACTTCAATCTTCGGAATTAAGACAATAAAAGAGGCTAAATAGAATCTCAGCAACTCTTTAGACATGAAAAAATCAGAGACAGCTTCCCAGACATCCATCTTTACAATCTCCCAGCAACTCTTTAAAAAACCCGCTCCAAAACCATCCGGCCCCGGAGAACTATTAGTCGGAATAGAGGAAATAGCTGCAAAGATTTTGTCCATAGTAGGAGTACAACAAATACGAACATTCTCCTCGCCTGAGATAACGGGAGAGATTAAGAAGGAAAGATCTGGAATTTCTCTCATAGGATCTGCTTGAAGAAAATCAAAGAAATAGTCAACAACACCTTGGTGAATGGATTCCGGTGAGTCAAAAACAGCCCCATCCGTAGCTCTCATGTCAGAAATACATTTACGTCTTTTATTAGCCAAGCAAGCATGGAAAAAAGCTGAGTTTCTGTCCCCATCCACTTTCCATTTAACCTTAGCCATTTGCACTAGACGAATATCCTCTCTACTCCTCCAAGAAGAGAGTTCAGCAACAGCCAAATGAAGCTCCCTATTGATATCTTCATCCCAGCCCTGAATTAAACTACTTTCAAGCCTCTCCACTTTCTCTTCAAGCTGATTAATTCTGGCAGTAGTATGACCTAAAAGCCCCTTATTCCCAGCTTGGAGAGCCACCCGGACTTGTTTTAATTTATTAGCAAGCTTCCATAAACCTGTACCAGCAACTAGAGCCATCCAGGCTTGCTGAACACAAGCCAAAAAATCGGGGTGATCAACCCACATCTGCTGAAACGGAAACGGAGGAGGCCCATAAGAGAATAGATTTTTAGCTAACTCAATATGCATAGGACAGTGATCAGATGTCAATCTCAGTAAGTAGGAGCAAACAACATTATCAAATCTAGAAAGAAGGGAGGCATCCAAAAACACCAGATCAAGTTTCACCCAACTTCTAGCTAACCCGCGCTGCCCATTGCACCAAGAGAACCTCTACCCTCAGTTTTTATTTCAAGCAAACCGCCTTGATGAATCCAACTATTGAACTCTTCCATAGCAGCCTGAGGCCTAAGTAGACCACCCCTTCTTTCAAAGTCAGAACGAATAACATTGAAATCACCTCCAAATAAACAAGGTTCAACCCCAAGACGAGTCGAGCCCAGGTCCTCCCATAATGCCTGCCTTTCTAATCGAGTGTATTTGGCATAAATGAAGTTGCATAAGAACTGTTGAGAACCCGCTCCTACGCGAAGAGAAATAAATTGAGAACTGCTACAAACAACCTGAACCTCCACAATATTTTTCCAGAAAATCCAAATTTTCCCTCCAGCTTCTTCATTAGAACAACCATTCTCAAATTACAAGCAATGCATCAGACTTTGAGCTCGATCAAAACTATGAAATGGTTCAATTAGCACAACAATAACAGGATTAAGATTACCAATTAGCTTCTTCAGACGACCTCTAGAAGTACCTATACCTCTAATATTCCAAACGAAAACAAAGCCAATCATAGAGATAAATTTGTGGTACGGGTATGAACACGAGAAGAGCTCCTCACTTTTTCAAATTGTTTCTTGTTGTATTTTCTCTTAGCAACATCACCTTCAGCCTCTGTAAAGTAGTCTTTCTCCTAAGGGAGGACTTCCAAAAATAATTCAGGTTCTGGTTCTGACACCGAATTCTCTTCTAGGTGTAACTCATCCACAATAGGTGGAACTGCTTCCACCTGCACATCCTGCTGTAAAAATAAATCTGCACCCACAAGCTCTGTTTCAGCAGCGACCACCCCAGCTAACGTATGAATATCATTGATCAAAAAGGAGCCATATATTGGTCCTGCCCACTCTCCGTATCACCATCCGGAGTACTTTCTAATCCAATATCCATAGCCAACTGTGCTACGAGATTGGTCATTGACGGATCCTCTGTTTCAAACATATTTACTTGCTGCTCCAATACTGAAGTTTCTTCCTCCACAATCATATCCTGCTGCTCCATGACAGGAGGTTCTTCCTCCACCATTTGATTCTGTTGTTCCACGACAGGAGGACCCTTTTTGCGTACCTAGATTTTTTCCCCATTCAATGTGATTGAGCTGCATTATTGCATATTTTACAAATTTAAAACCAATAATTTTTAATTGTTTTATTATTTTATCATTGGTTTTAGATGAAAAAATTGATTCAGAGGCATAAATCCAAGTTGTGAATAAAATTGATTAAAGGCATAGTTTATGCTTGATTTTATAACTTATGATTTATTTGGGCAATAAGTTCTTCACATACACAACACACTCTTAAATTTTATTTTTCATCTCTTGTTTAATTTTATTTATTTTAGTTTCTTTATCTTATTTTATTTTATTTTATTTTATTTGTATAAGTCTTATTTTTATTTTTATTTAATCTTGCTTGTCTAATTTTTATTTTATTTTATTTTTCTTTTTTCTTTTTTCTTTTATTATTATTATTATTTTTTTTTTGCACTGACTAAACGACATCTCGTTTGGTCAGCAGACCAAAACGACATGTCGTTTTGAACCAAATTAGTTTCTGCCGTCTGAGCTAAAAGACGTGCCGTTTTGTCTAAAACCAAAACGACATGTCGTTTTGCGCTGAGATGGTTTCACCGTTTAAGATAAACGACGTGCCATTTTGTCAATAGATGAAAACGACACGTCGTTGGAGTCGTCTTCAACCTCACGATCACTCCCTCCATGCACAGTGCAGCTGCAGCTCACCACGCCACCATGGGCCGTCCTCCGCCCACCTGCAGCCACCAGCAGCACCAGACGACGCCGGCGATCCATCCTCCGCCCCATGCACGGCCAGTCCGACGCCACGGCAGTCTCACCAACTCCATGCATGCGTTCGACCGTCACCCTCGACTGCACCTCAGCCCAGCCATGCCCATCCTCCTCCAGTACACGTCGCCTCCTTCATGCACGCAACTTCCATCCGAACTGAAAGAGAAATGAAAAGAAACAGAAGAGAAGAAGCTGGACGCTGCATCAAGCTGAAACGGAAGGAAGAAGAGAAACGGGCCGAAACGCTGCATGCAAAAGCGACGTGGGAAGCAGAAACAAGAAAAAAGAAAAGAAAACGAACGTGCATGCGGAAGACGGAGTGACGCTGGGAAGAAAAAGAAAAAGAAAAAAAAAAGAAGAAAGAGATGCTGGGCTGGCCGAACATGGGAAGCAACCGGAAGAAGAAAAAAAAACAGAAAGAAAAAGAGAAAAGAACACAGACGGACGAATGTGCTGGGCAACCAAGAGCACGCTGGAAAAGAAATGGAGGAAAAGAAAAAGAAAGAAAAAAAGGAGAAGAAGAAAGCACTGGCCGACCAGAGAACATGCATGCGGAAAAGAAAGAAAAAAAAAAAGAAAGAAAGGAAAGAAAGAAAGAAAGGGGAGGTCAGACGCACAATGCAGATTCCTTTTGAAGCCTATATAAGGCTTGGAGATAGACGAAGAATGGAGGTGGATGTCAGAAGCCCAGTAGAATAGTTAGGAGTAGTCTGCAGAATTTTTGGGAGAAAATGCAGATGAAGTGAGGGAGTTCGGTGATGCAATTGAGAGCCTAATGGACCAACTGTATTATCGAACTGTTCTCCTTTATCTGCAGTCTCCACTTTTATTTATTTTTATTTTTTTAATTTATGTCATTTATTTTTATGCACTTTAAATTAATGTCTTTCATTTTTCAGTACTTTTAATTTCTGCACTTTATTTTACTGTCCTTTATTTTCTGCACTTTAATTTTTTGCACTTTAATTTTTTGCACTTTAATTTTCTGCACTTTTATTTTCTGCAATTTATTTTATGTCATTTAATTTTTCAGCTCATTTAAATTTCAGTCTTTTAATTTTCAGCAATTTAAATTCACTGTCTCGCACTTAAATTTCTTTAATTTTCACTGCATCTCAAACAATCAAATCAAATAAAATGAATCTGGTTCACGACCAGTAAATCTTCTTTTCACTGCACTCTTTCATCCATTGTAAATATCATCACTTTTTATTTTTATTTTCTCATCGTAAATATTCCTACCATTTTTCACGAGTTTATTTTTAGCACTTTTCCTGTGGAGACGATCTAGGAATTTATTCCTAATTACTACGCGACACGCTCCTGCACTTGGGATAGCCTTTTGTGCTGCTCATTTCCGAACGAGTCAAGTTGAGACGATCTAGGAATTTATTCCTAATTACTACGCGACACGCTCCTGCACTTGGGATAGCCTTTTGTACTGCTCATTTTCGAACGAGTCAAGTTTTTGGCGCCGTTGCCGGGGAAAGTTATTTAAATTTAAACTCGTGGTTTTTATCTTTATTTATAAAAAATAAAAAAAAATACCATGTCAGCGTCCAGGATTTCCTGGCATGATGAAGTGATACCGACACGCGATTGCACAATAATCGCAAGTGTCCGCTTTGGCAGAGTAGTTATCTTGCCTGTTATCCCATTTGTTTTGCGGTATTTCTTTAGGGATATTGAGTCTTAGAAAACCCGCTTTTGAATGAGTCATTTCTTTTCTATTGTTACATTAATTACTTCATTAAAATTCACTTCATTTAAAAAAAAAAAAAGAATAATTTTTTCTTTGCATATTTTTATTTAGTGCTCTGCGTATTATATTTATATTTTTTTTCCTTGCATATTTTTGTTTGGTATTATGCGTGTTATAAAAAAAAAATCATTTTTTTTTCTTTTCATTTGTTTATTTGGTGTTTTGCGTGTTATATTTATCTATA